>NNCF01127707.1:29791-168895 GCA_002313205.1 Laupala kohalensis | reverse complement strand
TTTTTATCTTATCTAGGAACTTTTGCTGAAATTTTTGAATCCGCCTCTGCCTTAGGGCCCTTGATCGGAATTGATGGGATGGTCCCTTGCTTGCTTCCGGAGAGTAAATTAGTTTTTTTTCCTCCACGTGGTCATACGCAGTTTGTACTGTTTTTTGACAATAAATTTATTATTATTACATTTTCCCCCGACACCTGACTCCTTACGAGATTTTTATCAGAATGTAGGGAGTATGCGATCACAAGTAGATAATTTTGAACTCGATCTCCAATCTAATTCTTGCGTATGATGTAATCATAATTATTGAAACATGGCTTAACAACAATGTTGGAGATGCAGAGCTTAACCTTCATTTGTATTATATTTTGAGGAAAGACAGAGCTTACAATAGTGATGTTACCAGAAGAGGGGGTATTATTATATCAGTGCATGAGAGACTCAGTGACTTTATTATTATTATTTAATAACGTGAAACTTTATTTTAATATGTTACTGTTTATTTTATTATTATTTTATTATGCGGACTGTGAGCTGAGAATATTTATTACAAAATTTTCCATTATTATTTTTGTGATAAAAGTTCTATATGAAATGTAATCTCGTTTCACACCAACCTTTCTCAGTACTACATTGTAAAAGGGTATGCTACTATTGTATTTTTATATTTTTTTATATACTACTATATTGTAATAAGCGAAGCCCGCGAAAAAATTTAAAATACGACATAATATACAAATATTTATTAATTATTATTAAAAATATTTAATATTAAAATAAAAATGATTATATTAATAAAAGAATATTATTAAAATAAATATAAAAATATCTGTGAAATATTAATTGAGGCAAAACTCTGTAATGATTAAGTTGGGAGCAGGATTAATAACTGAAAAAATATCTTAATTAAAAATATAAGAAAAATTTATATTATTGATGGATCCCTTGCATAGTAAATAAGTAGACACAAAATTTTGTGAGTAATTTTCTCTGCACCTGAATATTTATGAACACAGAGTACCCAAATCTAGTACATCTTCATGCAACGGAAATCTTGTGTACCAATTTCATTGGTTGTCACAATTTAAAAGATTCGATTTTCAGTAACAAACACCTTCCGAATAATCTGTTTACAGTAACAAACACCTGTCCGATTAACGGAACGTTTATCGCCTCCTGTTGCACTGGTCGCCCGCTTTGTCGCACCTCCCCCCCCCCCCCCCGCCAACGCACTCCTCCGGCTTGCGACTCCCACCTCACCTCTCGCACGTTCGCGCTAATCCGCCGCCGAGATTAGTCCCAACGTGCAGCAAGTGGCTTTTACATTGCAAAGTGGCCGTTGTTGGGACGCTGCAGCGACTAATACGGTGCCTGGGGAGACGATGCTAACGACAAATACGTGGTGGCTGCGCGCCGATTAAGAACTGTACATGTATTGCGAACTCTTGTCTGTCCTGGAAAGTGCATCTCAATGTCGAGGAAATTGTTTGCTGTAATTCACGTATTCCATACAATCCACTGGTCCTTATTCCATTCATAGAGAATGAAGTATGTTTGTAGAGTGTACTGTGATTCCATTCATGCCACTTAGGGAATAAGAACAAACAACATCGAAATGTAGTAACAGGGAATGTATCGAATACGATTCTCGATATCACTGAATCAAAAAATCACGATTCACGAAAATTTTCAGCTATAGCACTCGTTTCAATCCGAGAATGTAATCATATTTAATATTTTTCTCTTAATAGATCACATCTCATTCGTATTTCGAGCAATTTTTAAATGAATTGCAGCTACTGTTCATAAAATCAGCTCTTTTACGGCACTGAATCTTCGCTGTCCGAGAATCGCCACAATGTGATTCCAGCCACGGAAACCTACGCTCTCTTTATGATAGTGTTCGTTATTCCGTTACGCGCGTTAGTTCTTTCCTAAAACCAAACCGGTTGGGCGATAAAGGTGAATGCTACCCAATGAACAAAGTCCGGCGTAGTCGGAAATGTTAAGCAAGAATTTATTTAAATTTGGATATGAACTCTTTGGACTTAAATTACGGATGATTAGGTTTACATTTGTTTGAACAGTGAATTTAAGATGAAATAGATTACGATATTAACAACAAAAATAGTGGTACCGATAGTACTGATGACATTGATGCAAATGTTGTTCGAATTATAAGTATAGGAGTTATATATTAAATAATTTCAAAAAACAAATCAAATTTCGAATCGAGAGAAAAAAGCATGGAATCCAGATTGGAATTCAAGGAGTTAGGTACCCGCCGCAACAACACCGTTTAAACACTTTTTTCGTGAAGTTTAAAAAATAAATATCAAACGTGATGAGTTTCAGTTAAACACTGATTATTATATATCTTTTGGAAGAACTCAGGCAAACAATCTTTTCTTACAGTTCCTGATACATTGACTTGGAATTGAAAGAACATATTAACATTGGACTCTTCTGTAGAATATTAAATCAAATGTGTAATTATCTGTTGTATTAATTACATAATTTGATTAAAATCTGAAATATCATAAAATATAAAATTTATATTGGATTAATCTCCTAGTAGTTAATTTCTTTCCGTCACCAAGGAGATACAATATCGAGTCAATGAATCTCTACATATATGTGCAGAGTTGCTCTATGTGATTGATATGACTCAGCTATTGACGCAGAGTTATTGCCTCTTAGAGAGGTTCACTAAGATATGATTTTTTAATTCTGATTTTGAAACGATGAAATGAGGTTTTTCGACTTTTTATTAATTTCACTATATCCCACGAACAAATGAAAATTTCGTCTCAGTACTTGTATGTAATTTTCAGAATTTTATTCTTACCGCTACCTACATGGTATACTACTTTCTCTGTATTTCACGAACTAATAGATATCGGTTTTTGGAAATTGTTAATTAACAGATTAAAAACCAATTTCTGGAATTTTCAAAATTTCAATTTGAAATGGTCAAAGGAGAGTGAAAAAAATTTGGCACTTGAGTGACTGATTAATAAAAGCAGAAAAGAAACATATACGAAGATAGGAAATTAATAGTTTAAGGAAATGTTACTTATGCATTGTAGAGATTCGCTAGACAATTCAACGCCATCCATTCATTCACTCTTTCATTCATCCAAACGTACACATGTGAATGTGTTACGTGAATCTGTATAGCGTGTGTTCTGCACCCGACTTCAGATTTGCCATTCCTATTAAAGTCAAAGCGCCCAGACTTCGATGAGTTTTCTACGATTCGTTCCTCTAAAGTGGCGGTCAAAAGCTTTTGTGACGGCAAAAGCTATCTGCTGAGATTTTCATGGTAAGGATGAGGTAATAGGGAAGTGAAAGAGCTGGTGATTGGTTTGGAAACGGTAATAAATGGGTTTCAAACGCTAAAGAAACGATTTTGGATACAAAAGGGTAAGTCAGAAGGGTGACGGTAAATTTAAATACGTGAAGAGAAGTCACACATTAAATAAAATTCTTTGAATTTATTCTCTCACCAGGAATTAAGCATAATGCGCATAAATAGAAAAATATCATACATTATCCAAATACTCGTGTAGTATGAAAATAGTGATAATTTCTTTATAAGTAACTATGTGTCAAGACATTTTACTAAAAATATGTCAGACCAATAATTGAATTTGTTGAGGGTCGAGATTTTCATTTCAAATTATCATTTGTCGTTGTTGCTTGGATTTGCTGGGAGAAAATTGCACCTAGTTCGGAAATCCAATATTTGCTGAATATATTTGCTCAATCTACGGTGAACCATCTGTTTTATATTTTTCGTAATACGTTTAAGTAGTTTCCAAAAAATACTGTTTTATAATTACGAAAAGTTTGTGATTGAAGATATACCGTGTGACACATTGCTTTACTACTGATTCATTTAATGTGTCAAGTAACTTTTCTTAATGAAATTTTTAAACACTTTTATCTCAGAAAGGAAAAGATGACACAATAGTGAATCACCGACACATCTTTTAATGCTCTAAAGTACGATGATTCATTTGTGTAATTTGTTCCGTCCCTTTATGAAGAAATGAATCTAAAAATTTCTGGGACATTTGAGAAATAATGTGTACGGTGACGATAATTATAATGTTTATTATGGCTTGGAACACAAATAGAATTGTCTATTTAATTTAAATGGCATTAAAACAATAAAACTTCTAAATATAAAAATTTTCTAAATGGGAAAGAGATAATGAAAAGGAGAGGCTCAAGGAAGAAAGGAATCTGTAAAGAAATCATTCTTGTGGGCTGTTTATTTACTGTTTATAAGTTTTTAAAACAGAAGTAATTAGTTTTATTTAAATTACATAAACCAAATTAATCCTTTACCAAACGTTTCTTGTCTTTTACACTGTAATGCATAGAATAAGGAACCGTATGTTCATTCAGGTCTCTCATATATTTGGCAAACAAAGGGAGTGTGGTAACGAGAGGTTTTGCTGCCCTACCATTACGATCTCTGTTTTCGATTGCGTATATTGACGTCCCGTCAGGCGACACCCGAAAGAGAATGCCTTCCCTTCTCTTATTAGCAGACAAAGGAATTTCCTCTGGTCACCGCAACAAGTTGCGATACTCATTGCGTGGCCAGTATTACACACTGACAGACAGATCACAAGGATGGAAGTCAATAGGTGGCGTCACATCTTTG
This sequence comes from Laupala kohalensis, assembly GCA_002313205.1. Classification (NCBI taxonomy): domain Eukaryota; kingdom Metazoa; phylum Arthropoda; class Insecta; order Orthoptera; family Trigonidiidae; genus Laupala; species Laupala kohalensis. The sequence goes on along the minus strand of NNCF01127707.1, from coordinate 164,220 downwards.
TTTCGACCCAAAAAAGCGTCTGTTGATTAACGTTTGTATACAAATTCGTTAGTCATCAATTGGTACTCATTTGTTGCGTTCTATTTTTAACGTGATTTTTTTTAAAGAATCGTCTCAAGGATTCACGATAAAGGATTAATTTGCCTGTAATGAGGTAGTTTTCATAACTGAACTTCTTTTTGCAGTTGGGTGTGAAAATTCCCACCGAACTGTAATTTAACCAAACATATGAGCAATCAAATGAACACCATTTGCAGTGAAAGCATTTACTTTGCTTACCGGTGGCTTATACTTGGAAACATTTATTTGACCGAATTCTACGAATACTTTATTAAGTTCATAATTTTTACAGGATGATGATTTAAAAATCGAAGTGAATAACACGCCATTTCCAAATTAGTTTGTCTTCCAGTTGTTGTTTTTTGTGGGGCTTTACGGTTCGTTGACATCAAAGGTCATTGGTGCCCTAAAAACTTGTACAGGTAGGGAAAATGCAGTTATGCACTACGGAGAACCAACATGACTCTCCCCGCGTGTGGGACTCGCCGAATGACTCAACCATACCCACTAAAAACCCTCCTGAATTACAACATACCAAAACATATCTCAATACATACATCAAAACATTGAGGACAAAAAATGAGGGAGGACAAAGAATGAGGGGTAGGACAAAAAATGAGAAAAATGAAAGATACCAGACCCTAATAGCGTCGGGATCGAAAAGAACAAGAGGTGATCAAGGAAGGTCAGGTTGTAAGTCTCCTGGGGGGTGTCTTCCACGTGGTCATACGCAGTTATAGATAAATGAAAACTTTGTCAAAAACGCAGTACAAAAATGCAAGGAAGAGAAGCAAGGAATCGTCCCATCAATTCTGATCAAGGGCCCTTATATATCAACACACTCCTAAAAATAAGAAAAGTTCGGTGCGTGTTATAATATTAACATAATACCAACAATTTTTTTATTAAAATAAAACACAAGAAAGTTATTTCACAAGTACATATTATTAACAAACTATATTATTCTCAAATATTGATGATAAATCTAAACTATTAAATAACATTGAATTCGAAATTATTATTTTTCAATAGATGCCGCCCCTAAGCAAGAGCCTACCGAGTCTGAACAAAATATCCGCCTTTACCTGAAGGAAAACCGGAGAGAAACCCGGGACAGTTTGTAACTGTTTCTTTTTATAAATTTATTTATAAATATGTTCCAGTTATATTCAGAAAGTAACTAATAATAATAATTTTAAATAACTAATAAAAACGAAGAAACTACTTCTGTTCTTCTTTAAAAAAAACATTTATCAAAATTTTATTTTATCACAAAATCCGAATTATAAGTGAAATGCTTTTAGACGCATAAAATTGTAGTGGTAGATCGAAAAGTTATGTATAAAAAAAGGAGTACTGAGGTATTTTCGTGTGTAATAAATGATCATTGAAGACACTAACTCACACACTAATCAATATGTAAACTTATTGGATTGATGAGTGAATATGACTCATAAAACTTCAGCTCGCTAATTGTATAGTATTATTTTATGTCCGTAGCATAATTAATTTACTGAAACATTCATAGTTTAAGAGGTGGATATTTAAAGTTTGCCACGTCGTATCTACTTTCTGTCTTGAGTTGGTTCCATTCTTGTTCTTATTTTACACGTTCAATAAAAATGAATTTTGTTCAGTTGAAAGGACAAGAGATAACGTGGATTGTTTAATAGAAATTTTTTTATGTCGCATACCGTAAAGCAACCAACAGTGTATCACATTTTTTCATGATTTACTTTTCACAGTTCTTGTGAAATGATTTCTACACGACAATTCGAAATGACAAGCGCTTCCACACGGAAATTTCGCAGGATTCTAACAAGCGAGAGGATTCTGACCACCTTCCTCACTCACCACTTTTTCGTTCTGAGATGTCTTGACCCATAGATGCTCCCTGACCCATCACTTTTCACTCACACTAACATCCTTACCCTTAGCGACCGGAATGGTGCACCTACTGGACAATTCTTATTGTAATTTTTTTTTACCGTGCAAGTAAGAGATAAAGTATATATTTTAATTTTGGAATATGTACAAAGTTCAGAGAAAAATTATACAAAAAATAATCATTTTCAAGGATTCTATATTGATGTCGACAACAGTGTAGCAGCATCTGCATTCATCTTGTTCATGTTAATTGGGAAATAATATAATGTATACTTGATTATATTATTATGTATATACATCTATTAAACTGCGGTTAACCACACCACTAGGTAACTAATTATTTTATAGTGAATGAAAATGGGATCGAAAGGGGATCGTAACCGGGACTTCCAGCTTTACGCTCTGGCGTGCTACCACTACGCTATCCTTCAATCTGTGTACCAGTGTCATACAACTTGCGATGTTCCAGGGACATTCGAGGTATTCTCTTTCGAAGACGGGATCGGGAGGCGAATGGGATAGCGTAGCGGTTGCGTGCCAGCACGCAAAGCTGGAGATAACGGTTTTAACCCCGGTAACGTGTCCTATTATCCTTATATATGGCATAATTAATACTTTATTACGTATTATTTATGATAATGTTTGAGTCTGCTCTTCTGGATATATATGAAACAGAAAAAACGACCTGAGTTTGATTCAAAATTAAATTGTCTGCAATAAATTAAGAATATTTATTTGTTAAGATTTATAAATATTGTTGTCATTTACATGTCATGTCACTTAGCAATGAACTAGCTCATCTGACGATCTCTACTACAGACGCAACGTAGTGTTGTTTTCTTTGATTTACTGTTTTATGTGGTTATTATACAAATTGTTTTTTTTCTAATTGTGACATGTGAATTTTCTTAAATTGATTAAAAATTAAATTGTTTGCAAAAATCTCTGATCGGTTCTCTATATTATTTATATTATGTATTATTGTTCTGTTTATATGAACTTAAAACTATTGATATGCTTTTGTTTTATGAACTAGTTTTGAAATAAATTTATTCTTCTTTTGTTCCTGAAAAGAAGATATGTATGAAAAGAAATGGTACTTACCTAAAATAGAGATTGTAATTCTCCTAGAGTACAGTACCTTTTAGAAGTAATATATAACGGCAATAGTAACACAGTTTAAAATATACGTTATTAATGAACCTAAGACTTCACGAGTTTAATATTGATTTTAATATTTCTTAGTTAGTTTTAAAATGAGTGTTATTGTTCCTTTTATGTCGGAGAACTTGTAAACATTATATGGATGTGAATCTTACATGCTTGAGGAGCGGGAACTCCTGAATTCCGTAATATTCACTTTACTTTGTTTTCCTTGCGCCATTATCTATTTACCTCGTTATTTCTTAGTGCCGGTAACAAGCAAAGCTTGAAATTTGAATGACCTCTAGTTTATGACACTATCTCGACCGTTGCCGACGACCCAAGGGTCTGCTTCAGTCAATAAAGTGCTTGAAGTGGCAGGCAAGTTACCTTGGAGGATATATTGCTACAATTACTTTAATAACGATGTTTCATATTAAAATGTCATAAATATCTTCAGGTTTAATTATATATAGAACATATGCACATAATATATCACAAAAAATGAATTGAATGAAAAGCAAAGTGCTTCAAGTTTATCTCACCGTCTTCTTTTGGGAACAGAAATAAATATCGCATAAAAATTCTATTTTACGTGAAATGTTTCCAACATTTCAAAAGATTCCAGCATTATTATTATTTCCAGAGAGAATATTTGTCGTTTTTGGTTTTGAAATGGTTTCTATGTTAAATTTTATTCCGTACCTCAAATGTATAAATAATAATGACTAAAATGAAAAGAAAAATATATTTTTGACAACTCCAATGAGGTTTTGTTTGTTTTCTGACAATTGAAAAACTAATGGTTTCCTATGTATTACAATCCTACATTAACAACGCCCTCATTTCAAATATTCTTCTTACGCAAATGTGGTTTGTAACAAAGATGCGATAGATCGTCTTGAAAAGGTATGATGGATGTCACATATAAATGAATCTCAGTATTATCAACTAGTTTTTCAATTGTCAGAAAACAAACAAAACCTCATTGGAGTTGTCAAAAATATATTTTTCTTTTCATTTCAGTCATTATTATTTATACATTTGAGGTACGGAATAAAATTTAAAACTATTACTCTACAAGTTATTATTTTCATGTATCTTGAAACTATTCATTTAAAGATTCTCCTTCCGATGCTTTGATCTTTGTAATAATACATAATGCGTGTGGGTGCGATGTACTCAGACGCAAGTTCTCGTCTGGTAGTGGATACCTGGCACACGTCATCTTTGATGGGGTCGAGGTCTACACTGGGCGATTAGGATTTGGATCAAAGGAACAGGGCAAAGGCGCAGTGCCTCGGGCTTCTCTTGCATCCCCCTCTCGAAATGTGTTTCAAAATGGCGCACGAGGGGAAAAGCTATGGTGGGGAAGAAGGGAAGACAAAGGCTGGGAGAGTTACTATGTCAAAGAGGTTGCGATGGGAATTCCACGAGGAGATCTTGGTACTTGGAAGAAGCTTATAATGGCGTTATAGATTACGAATGGATTTGCGCAGGTAGACGAAATTACGTTGAGAGGCTTGTTGTGGAGTGAGAGTATTAAGAAGGATTTTATGCTTTTACTAAAATTAATTTAGCATATAAATGTTTATCCATGGGATTCTCACAAAAGCCGCGAAATGTTGTTGATTCGCACCTCCACACATGGTTAATGGAAAGATACACTAAAAAACAGGCGTTTTTTATTTAAAAATATACCTGTAAGAATATTTTCAGAACAAAAGAACATGTACCTTAATAGTATATGTTGTAGTAATGCTCTTTTAATTAGTGCCTTTAATTTTCTTTTACAATACTTGTGGAGTGATTTGTTAACTTATCATAGTAAACTTATAAATTTTATAAATATTACTGTAAACTCTTTTCTTCATTTAACAATACCGCTTAAGAAGCATTATTCTCTTTATACGTTACGATGAAGCCTTTATACATCTCTGCGAGAAATGGTTCGACTAAACCACAAAGTACTTTAATTTACAAAATACTCGTGAAAGATGATGAATTTCATGGTTCGATTTCATTGTCAAATTTATTAATTGATTTTCTCCGAGTAATATATTTCGCGTCTATTTTCGCAATTATTGTCTAGACCGAGAGAGACAGGTTTCCAGAAATATCATTTTTCAATTAATGTATTTTTCAATTTGATTGTGAAAATTAGCAATTAACGCGTGCTGAATAGTGCCCGTTGTGATCACAATTAATGAATTCTGAGGAACAAAAAATGAATTCTCTCCCAAAATTAATTTCAAAATATAACTAAGTTTACAAAACGTCGTGGCGGGGTGAGGGGGGATGGAAACATCCAAATAGAAAACGAAGGATCAGAGAAAACGAAATAAATGTAACAGAGAAAGAGTGACAGAGATAGAAGAGAAATACAAATTTAAAGTTCTAACTGAGCGAGGCCCTTAATTAAACAGCTGCAGCTGGAAACGATGAAGGCGGTGGCGGTGTACGTTATGTGACGGAGTGGAGCGAGACAGAGTGGACGGTAGAGGTGGAAAACGCGGTGCGTGGGCACTGCGATGCTCGAGGGGAAAGAGAATTTGCGAGATGGCTTCATGAGAGGCACATTCTGAACACAGTCACTGATTTCACCTTTGAAACTCTTCATGAAGCCATATTTTTCAGAACCAACAAATTCAATATCTACCTCCCTTGCAGACACGCACTGCGATCTGACTGAGCGAGGTAGATATTCTTCGTTGAAATGTTACACAACCACACGACTCATGTTGATTTATTTCGGTTCTGGTTCAAAAAGTATTTATTTCGTGTCATAAAAAGCCTAGCTTGTAAAAGTTAACAGATATTTTTCCTTTCAATTCCTAGTTTGATAGCTTTTTATTATAGGGACATGAGGCATTAAACGTGTTCTACATTCCTAAGTCCTAAAATATATAAAAACAGCTTTTCTTTTGAAAATGCGAAAGAATTGAAGTGGTTATTATTGTTAATTTTACTGAGACTGACTAATGAAATAAACTTTGTTTCGGTACCCAAGTGGCTTATGATTTTTTAGAAATAGAAAGTATGTTATATAATAACACCTATTGTTCGCCTACGTTAAATAAAATCTTCTCTTAAATATGCTTCTACTTTCTTTACCTATAAAATAATTTGAAAAGAGAGACTTGAGCTGTTTCAACTGACCAACCCTGGATTCACGGAAGATATTTTTCTTTCTTTCATATTCATTGAACCATTTTCGCTTCTGAAATAGTGTGTGACTGAAGTAGTGCACTATAACTATGAGTGTATGTTTTATAAATATGTTCCTATTTGCGTTGTCCGTAAAGCTCGTTTTACATGAAATGCCACAATATTTGATTTTCAGTATATACTTAATTGGATCAATTAACCTTTCATATTTAACAATAATTTAAACTTATGCATTGCTTTCAGAACTTTTTCTTCCAATTAATCATGAGATATCATTCAGTGTCATGAAGGATTCTAGAATCTTTAAATCTAGGTGACACTCAAATCTTTTCTTGTAGCTTCTATGCATTTGCTCGTGTATTCCTTGGCCTTTTATTGATGATATAATTAATTTTTCAGCTTGACTGTACATATTTTCCATTATGATTTTTCCAAGACAGTTTGAACATTTATGGCATTGGGGTTACACCTTAGGAACATTTTAATATTTTTCGTGAAATTGATACAATAATTAGAAATATTATAGGAATAAGGATTAATTTTATATTTGAATCTAGACTCCAAAATGAAATAAAGGAATTTTTTTTATTAGCCTAATTAACGTGAAATCATGAACTCGCAAAATGCCACATAAGAATCTTCAGTTAATAGTCCACACTTGTCAAATAACTGTAAATGTTGTCTCCTGTTTCTTTTCTGGCATTTCGGTACACAATCGGAAAGTATCAATATTTTCTACTCTCCTTATAAAGCTTATATATTCGAGTTGGTTGCAATCAATTTGAAATTTCTAACACAAAAAATTAACAAGAAATACGATCATAATTGTGTTACTTACGTTTAGGTAGAACTAGTAAAATTATGAAAATTTAAAACATAAATGACGAATAATAGTAAAAGTGTTTCATACGCACTTCAAAGCGACCTCGGTATGATTCAACACTTCTAATCCAAACATGTAATATACTCTAGACGTCATTAGGCAATAGAAAAATAAAAATATTAATAACTTCTGTTCAATTATGATCACCTCGGATAACCCTGATATTCCCGGGTAGGCTCCCGAGTTAGGAACCTTGTATTACCAATAGACGGATTTTAGATTACCAAAGTTGTTTCCGCTTTGTCGCCAGAACTACATGCTTAATTGTGCCCTAAGGCAAAACTAAAACTTCGGAACAATATTTTCTGAACGTTTTGAGAAACCACACACGTGTTGGTAATAGCTGATATAGGTTCCGGAAATTCTTTAAATTTCTGTCTCATAGTGCAAATAATTCTCACGCTACTCCCCGCACCTTAAGTCACTTTTCTTAAAACTCTTCTTTCGTCTTGTAATGATTTTTCACAAACACTGTATCGCAAAAACCGTAATAAAGGATATCATAAAGATAAATCTTTTGAAAAAGTGTATGACAAATATCATTTTTATTTTCTTTATTCACTAACCAGCGTAAATATTAATTCTTCTTAAAACATTTCTGGCTCGGTACTGATAATTTGAATAATCAGTACCTTTGAGATGGATAATGGTTATCTTTATTTTTATTCTTAGTGTTTTATAACACAACATTGTGAATTATAATGAAGAAAATGCATGATTTAATTTGTTTATAGTGAATAGTATAGTATAATCAATATTTAGGAACTCTGTCGACTCGTTTGAAATACGCAAGTACATGTATGGCGGCTGCGCGCAACATCGTGATTTATGCATCTGATTAAAACATCAATTTTTTTTAATTTACAGGGATTCGTAATCAAAGTATTGTGAAAATATTATGAACAATTTTAGATAGAGTAAACTAATCTTCTGATAGACTCGTGTTTTAAAAATCGATTTTTGAAAATAAATATTTTCTCCATAAGATGTAATTATTCCACCATCAACAATCATTACAATTATTTCAGTGAAGTGGACTCTGCATTATGTTTTTTTATAGTTAAAATCGAAATAAATACATAAAATTCTATTTCTTTACGTCTATTTCTGTCATGTTTGTGATTTAAATCAACTTACCTAGTACTTATATTTTCCTTAAACCGCATAGTGAATGTGTCGTTTATATACGTTGGTGGTGAAAGTATCTTCGTTGTGAGTATTAAATCCTCTTCATCTCTCTTCTCTGTAATTTCTCTCTTCCCTCTTTCTCCCTCTCTTCCGTTTTCTCTCTCTCCCTCCAGTGCCACACCTGCTACAGGAAAGTGGTCACCCGCCCACCCAGCTAATAACAGGTTAATGTATTTGCGAATATCTTCGGAGCTGGCAACTATTTCAATTATCCGCTTGTAATAGGCGACGCCTGTTTGCTCTCACCAAATTCAATATGGTTTTCAACAGCGGCGGACACAGGGCTGGGCGTGGAGAAAGCTCCTCATTGCCAAGGGTGGCAAGGTTTGCTTCTGTTCTCTCCTTCCATGTACGCTCCCTTCTCATATTCACCCTTCTCGTCACGCATTCTCCCCTTTTTGATCATTCCAGAATTTTCCTCTGCGATAGGGAACAGTGCATATTGAAGGCGAGATTTGATCGTTGAGAGAGATGATGAAGAAGTGTTGTTTTGTTGTTAAAGAGGTGCTAGTACTTTGTTGGACGATTGGTTGGGGATGTGATCTTTCATCTTTCCCACACATATATGCATCTGTCAAGAAAACATAAATGAATCACACAAAAAGAATTACATATTTTTATTGTATGAGTAATTTTTATAAGATTTGTTGTATGGGATTTCATGATAGAGACATTTAAAGCAAATTCTGTAAATATAATGTGCACGAAAAAAATATTTTTATGTATTTTGTTACTCGAATAAAATGCTATTTTTTTGTGCATGATTACAAGTATCATGCATGATTGCATGATAATATAATATCAAGTAATAAGTTCTCAGAATTTTCAAAAAGGAAGAACAGAAATAAAATTAGAAATTAATAGAAACTTCTGTTCTAGTACTTTTTAAATTACAAATTTATATTATTATCGTCTTTCTTTGTGTGTTTAAAAGAAATGTTTTCGCATGATGAAATTCTAGTACAATTATCAGCAGATTAAAAAATTAACGGAAAAATCTTTGATCAACATAAACGGTACCTGCACAATTTTTGACCTCATTTTCTCAGAATTACTTTTGTTGCAACTTCATTTGTATTTGACATTATCTAATACATGATAATTTTTATGGAAAAAAATATTTAGTATAGTTTTGATATTAGCATATCGTTTCACTTTATTGCAAATCCAATACAGTATTGCATCTGGAATAAGTGACTTGTATAAAACGACTGCATTGGAGTCTGCGCTTCCTGCTTTGCGATTCGAATACCTATACACGCAATGAGGTAGAATACCAGGCATATATCGTTATTTCACCATATAAATCAACACTGACGTTTTGGTAGTGTCTTTGATCTTAAGGTACTGCTGTGTGCCAGGGTGACAGTGCGACCCCCCGATCGATTGCACGGTATGGTTTTGACAAGGGCGGTGTTAGAGAGGGGACCATGGAGCCTCTCGATGAGTTTTTGAAGTACCTAAGCATTTACTGAGTAAGTCATCCAAAAACTTTCTAATAAAATAACATTGGAATTTTTCTGTTGCAATTCTAGTTTTATAACGATATAAGAATTCCAATAATGTAATCGTATAATATTATTTGTAGTTTTACAATACTCCTTTCATTCAGTTTTTAAATTGTCTGTTCATAGAAGTACGACAAGATACAGCGTAGCGGCGGAGTAGTGCAGATTTCGAAACGATGAGTCTCCTGTAGTGTAACTGATTTTAGCGAACAAAATTGTTGATGTACAATTCTACTTTATAATATTGTACATACAAACATATTCACTCTACAGAATAAGATTATAGACTGAATTTAATTCCTGGCTCAAAAACAGAAATGCATTTTAAATATTGATTGAACGAAGTGCATGTTTATAGGTATTGACATTCCTTTTATCTTTATTAGAGGAACTTATTATTGTTATTTGATGAGTATATAAGGAAAATATACAGTACTAATAGATAAGAGTGACACCTTACCTACCCCACTTCTTGCCGTATCAATCCCCTTCTTGTTCAATATCTGAAATAGCATCTGTTCCAGGAAGGTTTGGAAAGAATCATATATTTGGGACTTTTAAAACAAGTATCAATACGAAATATGTGAACAATCTTAAATTTTAATAAAGTTTTTCGTATGACTTCATTTTAAAAACACTATAATATCTAATGTAATTACTGTATTCTCAATCACGTGCCTGGGCGTGTTATTTTCTTTTACAGTTCTTTTCTATTCGAAGATGGATGGTGTCGTAATTTTCCTCGCCAAAATATATGAATTCTAGTTTCTACAAATATAATTATTTCAAGATTCGGGTTTAAATGGAACCTCTTCCATTTCTCACAAGGGGTAACGTATTGCTTAACATGAACCAATCAATAGAGTGAGGGATACTTATTGTTATATATGCACGTTTCTTATGTTCATTAATAGATAGTATGGTACTTTCTTTATCTCAATGAGCGAGGAAATGTACGAGTAGTAAACATTTTTACTATGATATAAAACTGACGAAACGTAATGAGAGAGATGAAAGAAATCTTCGAACCATGTAGTTTCATTCCCGTGCGCCACCCGTTTCATTCGCTCGTGAGACATCACACGCAACCCTCGTGTCCCGCGTGCTAATCCAAACGAGATAATAGACGAATGGTGTGACAATACTCCCCATAAGCTGTACACCCATTTCCCCTTCCATTAACGCGTACCAAAACCTGCTTAATGCATCGCGCTCTTGGAGGGAAGTTTTCCCTTGTGCTAGCGACTCCCTGTGACTTATTCTTTCTGCGCTCATGCTCTTTGCGGCTGGCTTTCGGAGGAAAGGGAGCACAGGGTGAAAGCGTGGTGGAATTATTGTTGGCAGGGTCGGGGAAGGTTTTCACTGTTACGGGGGAGGGTCGTGGCTTGGTCATTGCGGTAGCAAGCGCGGATTGGTTGGGACCGTGTTAGGGTTGCACGGGGGTGAAGGAGATGCCGTGGAAGGGGGTTCGGGGAAGAAAGACTTTCGCGAACAGGGGTTGTAGTTGCGGTCAGGATTCACAAAGGCATTATCGTTATACGGTGAACTGTGGTTTTAATGTTTTTGTGACATTTCATTTGTAAGCCGGGGAATAATGGGGAGCACAAAGAAATGGAAGAGGTATTAAAGAGAAATGGGGAATATACACGTGTTGTTCATATTCTTCAATAATGAAATTAAGATTAATTTCAGACATGAAATTTATAACGAAAAAACTTACAATAAGCTACAGGAAAAGACCAACAACTTTAAAGATTTTCCATAAATTACTAGAGCTTTCCTCGTACACTAACCAACGATTTAATAAAGTTCACTCATAAATATGTTATCACTAACTGATATATGTTGAAGGCTAACGTAATTCAGCTCTTAATCTACGTCCAAAATGTTCAAATATTGGTACGAATATTAATTCAGCGTTGACTTCTATGACATATAAGTATACTTTCGGAATTGAAGGAATAACGTAATCTAGGATTCTTAAGTTAGTTTAAAATCAAATACTAAGTGCCTGGGAGTAGAATCAGAATAGTACAAAATCAAATGGAAGTTTGATAGACAATTTTGCTAAACACGAACTCTTCGAAAGTTTCATATTCTGGGTAAAAACAATTTTCGTTCACTGACTGTATTTGCTCTCGTCCTAAAATTAATGAACAGGAAGGTTTCATTTATTTCAGAATACAATTCAATTTCGTAAAAAGCAAATCAAGAAAATATGGGAACAATGCAATAATACATGATTGGTTGCCACCAACAGAAGCTTCGTTGCACCCTTGAAATTCCCCTCTCGTAGCAAGTTTGGGCAATTGAGATGGAAATGGCGAAGGTAGCAGAGTCCAAACGATCTGTAGAACGATTGGGCAAGACCAGTTGAGCGAGGGCGATCAGGAAGGGTGTATTGCCTCGCTAAGAAAGGTCACTCCGCCAGCCACATTCTTTCCTTCTAGTGCCATTTGCCCTCGAGACAAATTTCTAGAGCGTGGAGTACGTAACCAATTCTAAATTCTTCAATTAATAGAGCAAATAGAATTACATCTGGTCATCTAATATTGCAATATTCTAAATATTGATGAATTATTTTAATCGTAGTACCATATTTATTAATTAAAGTGACGATGCAGTAAAAATGTATCAAAGTTACTTATGCAAAACAACAATGATTTAGCTGATTAAAATTCCATTCTTAAAAAATTATTTCGGCCAGTGCTTATCAGATCTTGCCAGACTTAAATGGGGTGTTTCTGTTCTTCCAAAAGCAAATTCTTCACCTACTTGTGTACAGTTAGTTTATAGATGATATGCGCCTTTATACGTAAGTATGGATGGAAGATATTGCAAGAATTTGTCGAATAACTCGTATTATTGTACTACTATTAAACTAAAAATCATGAACTCCTGATGACTAGACGTTCGCAATTTTTAGTTCTTTCCGTTGACAGGTGTTAACCGATTGGTGCGTTGGAAGAGGGGGATAAGGGTCAATCAGTGCTTCCCTGAGATAGTTACGCTTGAATTATTGGTGTGATCCGGAAATACTGAATCATTGTTTAACGGCTACAGTGGATCTCCGGTAAGTCACATCGCATTTTTCACTGCGTCGCTGTTCTTGCTCTTAATTATTGCGAAGACATATTCATTGTCACGTAGTAATTTGAACAAACATCTATTATGTACGGCATCGTATTTTGCTCGTAATTTGTTACCTAAGTAAATTTTAACGGAATTTGAGTCGCTTTCGTCCAATAAAAATGTAAAAATGACTATAGTCGTAATTTTTACGAACGTCTATTCTTCCCCGCCGTTCTAAATACGTATGGTAAAGTAGATTTTAAAAAAATTAATATGAATTCTTTAATTATGATTTATTTCTTATTTATTTTCACACACACGCTCATACACACAAAAAGATTATTATGATCTATGTACTTATTGTCTCGAAACCCTGTATCTTAGCATATTAATTATGATGGCATATTTTTGTGAAGTGATAATGTACTATGAAGTATTTATTATATCGAGACCGATCTTTGAGAGCCACCCACCACAGATATCGCCCAAGTGAACCGACCCTTTCCACTCGTATTCTTCTGCCCCAGCGGCGACGAAAGCTCAAGGGACTGAGGTCGAAGGTGATCTGTGGAGTGCTGTGGAGAGAGGTTCTCTTCGCAGGAAGGGTACGGTGGCGCCGCAAGGGCCGAAGGGTGCTGTCCTGCGGCGGTTGCGGTGCTCTCCTCCAATTGCCTGCGTTATTCTCCGTCGCGGGGGAAACAATGCGACGAAATAACGCTTCACACGCCCTTCGGTCGCTTTGCTCCCGCTCCGTTCCCCTTGCGCCCTTTAAGGCGACAGAAGCGTCGTTGCCCTTGCGACGGAACCATGGAGCGTCAAGCACGAGGGTGGAGACGCGCAGTGAAAGGCCACGGGTATTAGAAGACAGGAGACAATGTGACAATATTAAAGCTCAAATTGTTACAAAACCTACCGATCTCTAATATTTATTTTATGATTCTATTGCAGATATCATTGTTCCTATTGTGTTCCAAAATAATTTGACTGTATCGCTAAGACAGATGGGGAAACAACAGTTTTTCTGGTACCTGGTTTTTCTGGTGTCGTACTTGTCAGAGACTGTTTTTTCTACTCCAAAACTAATAAGGACCCGATTGTGTTGTCAGGAGAGAGAGAGAGAGAGAGATGCAATATCATTCTTGACAGACTAGATATCCTAGACTGAAAAGGTAAGAAATCATTCACCCAGTCTATGATATTACTCTCATTAATTGCGACTTAACTAAGCGAACTACTAGGACAAAGAATGTGTCTGTATTTGGTCTGTCGGGTCATGTATTCAACCATGATGCGCGATGCATGGGATGATTAACGTGGTATCATTTCAGTTCCATCAATTGTAATATAACTCATTCACCCAGCACAGAAATTCTATTCATGTTGTTTTGGTGCAATATGATAATGTGTTAATAATATTAATTAACTTCGCTCCGCGGTTCACGCAGACAGTGCACATTTTAATAGCGCCATAACATGTAAACCAATGTGTGAACCAAAATTACAACATCTGAAGACCATCTTCACAGCATGAAGCTATGTGGAAGAACTCAGAGTTTTTGGAGACATAATCGGTGAATAGCTTTGAAAAAAACAGCTGTTGGCGGTCGACGTTACCAAACCTTAGAAAATTAGTTTTTTAAGACCGAAAAGTTTTTCTGTAATATGTACTACTTACTCAACTCTAGCATTGGTTAAAGTATTAAGAGAGTTGAAATATATCCAAATACAAGAAAACTTCATAATTTTCTTCAAACTTCCTAAACAATGCTTGATTAAAATGGCGTTTCTCGATTAAATACCCGCAACAATGATCCGATGTGCTATATTTTAAAATCAGAAGCCTGTTTAATCATCAGAAGTTATTTCCACAACTTGTAAGGGTTAAAGGGTTAAGCTTGTAAGGGTTAAAACAAATTGAACATTTTTCTGCATACGTGCTCTCTCTCTCTCTCTCTTCCAATGCTCGTAAGTGTATGAGTGGCTCCACATGAGAGGTCGTTTATGAATTACAATTCAAAGTCGATTTAAATTTTAAAAGGAACTATAACAAATAAATCACATTCAAATGTATACGATCACTACACGGCTCTTGTCCACAAAACAATCACAGTAGTAATGCTTCATTTTTGGCAAACCTAGTAGTATGACAAAAAGGAGAGATAAGTATAAAAAATTATCATTCAGAAATTTGATGACACATATTATCTACTACTCGATGATAGATTCGTAGAAGGAATTTTCTCACATCAGCCGTGTTATTGCAGTAGACTCTCAATTAGCGGTGATGATAATTGTCTGGGAAGTTTTGGGTAATAGGAATAGCTGATAGATGATCAGTTCCTCTGATAGTTGAACCGTTGATGATCGATTGTCTGCTGTACTCCGATAGGCATGTGCACCTGCTCTCATCTCATTACTTCCTCTGGTGTCATCACAACACCCCTGAGCTTTGGCTTTCTCTCTGAGACCCCGAGAGAGGGTGCCTTGGCGGTCGCTGTCGGCCATTAGCGTCAGGGCACACAAGCATTCCCCTCAGCTGGGCAACGCCCCTTGCACTGGAAAATTTGCAATCGCTCATCACCCTTATATGCCATAAATCGGTAGCGTATGCAACAAGAATGACATTCCTCAACTCTCACAGTGTGTTTCAAAGGCAGTCTGATACACCTAGTTGCCATTTACGTTCATATTTTTAAAAAATTTAAAAATTGAATATATGATAATGTTTTCTTTTTGAATAAAACATTGTCTTGGCGTCAATATGTATCACTGTTCATGTGTGTTTCGGATCAATATTTCTCAGTGATGTGTTACACATGTCACTTGTAAAGAACATGGACTTAATGGTAAAAACCATTGAAAAAATTCTATTTCCCCATTCGTTGTATTGTAGTATTTTTAGCTTAATTCATGATTGAACATTTTATATCCTACAATAGTATGTTTGTAATAAATTAATCAAACAATAATTGTATAAATGTGAGAAATAATTCTTCGAAGGTAGTTCGATGCATCCTGATTTAAATAATAGAGTGTGGGGTAACTGCTATGTTTCCTTTCTTGTTACTATTTTCCTTCCTACATTTTAACAGAAAGCTCCAAATATTGGCAACTTGCTTAACAATACGTTTGTCCTGCAAGTGCCCATTCTGATTCCGGCATGTGATGATTTCACCTATTTTTCCACGAACAAAATGTTAAATGAATAATGTAAAAATATCTCGATAAAGTAAAACCTACCTGAACACTAGCGAATAATTCGCACAAACACTTAAAGAAGGTCAAGCATTCAGAATTGAAATGTATATATTTCGTTCAAATAAACTTCAACGTTGGTCTGCTCGAACTCTTAAATATTTCAGAAGCAATAGCTTGTTCCATAATAGCGTTCAATATTTATGAATATTTATGTGTAACACACGTGGAAGAACAGTACGCTTATCTCTCTTTGATAACATAACTGTGGTACAAGATGTTCAAGTGACAGGAATATTAATCACGAGGGCCATTTCAGTTTCATGGGATTTGGTAGGATTTAATATCGAAAATTAAAACTCTCGAATGGCCTATTCCCGTATTTTTTATTACTCGAGAAATTCTTACTTCACAGTACCGCAAGAGGTTCTGTCCGAGGAGAAACTCTCTTCTCAGTTTTTCACAACCGTGGTAACACCATGAGCCTGGAATCAGTTTTTAACGAAAAGGAACTGCCGAATTTATTGATCGTAAAGAAAAGTGCAGAGAATAAATGCAGATTAACTCATGTTTCCTGCTGTGGAGAGGGATTTTTTCAAGCCAAAAAATGCATAATAATTGGGGGAGAGGAGGAATTTGGTTGGGGCACTAGCTAATTGACCCTCCTCAGACTTTGTTGGTGGGTTGGTCCTTGTAAGAGGAGCTGATCCCTATTTTGGTTGGCTTGGTAGGATGAGAGGGAGCAATTTAAATAGAGATAGTCCAGTGGCGAAACAGCAGTTTATTATAACTTCCATAGGTTCTCCTGAGCGGTGCCCACAAGCGCCTGCTCGCACTGTGCTTCGCGCTGGCGACTCGGCACGGGACTCCATCCCGACGGAGTACCGATCCACAACCATGGATTCTGCGGCAACAGACGGGCGCGTCGGCGTTGAGTGGAGAGGAGAGTTAGTCGGATCGCGAAGTCAGACCGAACTAACCAGGGATAGAGCTCAGGGCTAGACGAGAGTCCTTAGTTGGACGGAATGCGTTGTTCATGGGACCGCGAGGTCTCAGTCAAGTACAAAGGATAGTAGTTGCACTCAGGACATTTAGGACTAGCCAAATACAAAGGATAGGAGTTTTATTCGGGACCCTTAGATCTAAGGCAAGTACAAGGGTCTGGGTTCGTACCTTGCACCGCGAGGTCTAAGTCAAGTACGGAGCATTGGAAGAACGAGCGCATGCATCTGTCGTGCGAGTGGCAGCCGTTTCGCCTCGAACGGTACGAGCGGCGGTTAATATAGCCATATAACACCGAGTCGTCAGTTTGAATGTGGCGCTTGGAAACGCAGGTGGTGCTACCCGCATCCACGCGACAATACTCCCTCTCCCAAAGAAGAAGTTCGCGTCTATCTGTCGCGTATGCGGTAGTGCTCATCGCGTTGCCTATTTGTGGCGTTCCACTGAATTACGTTTTCTTATCTACCTCGTAGTTGACTTATACCATTTTTTTTGTTTTGATTGTAGCGTTATACAATTCAATGTGTTTTTTGTTCTGGCGTAATACAATTCAATTTGTTTTTTGTTATGGAGTTATACAATTCAATTTGTTTTTCGGCTATGGCGTTATATAATACAATTTGATGCATTTATGGTTAAACAATGACATTTCTCAGTTAATTACGATTTCTACAATTTTCTGGTAAACAATACTAATTTACACTATTTTTGTTAATCAATTATTATTAATACATTTTATGGTTAAACAATTTTCATCAACCTTTACATCTTGCATAGTGTACTCTCAATACGTCGCTAGCACGCTTCTATAATTGTCGGAAGAACAGAATATCATAACCCCGTCATCAGAGGAACCATACAATTGCTGAGGGAGTAATATATCATTATTGTCACAAAAATAATTTTATATATTCTCTTCAAGTTCAACATAATAGCTTCTGATTGCAGAAAACGTTCTCTCTGCTGATTTGATAGGTCCATTATGCCTTATTTTTACAGATTTTTACTTTCTATTTCTTTTTCAAAATGGTGGAAACTGGTACGTCTGACATATATATATATATATATATATATATATATATATATATATATATATNATATATATATATATATATATATAGCCTGATGTGGACTTATGTTGATAACTGTTTGCCTTTCTTTCCTTTCTGTTTCTGAGTGCGTCATTGATCTTTTATTCTTTATGTAAATGTATATAGAACTTATTTTTTTATTATTACCATTATTAATGAACCCACACGCAGCCCGGTTATTTGAATATTATCTATTGCATCATTTAATGGTTTCCAGAAATGATAATTCCGTTCTAATTCGGTTATTTCATGTTTTGGAATAGCATGGGAGTTCTTTAACTCGGTCAGATTTAGAATTTTGTGTATGTCAATGGAGTCGTTTGGCAAAGAATACATTTTCTGATTTAATGACGAAACATCGTAGTTTAGTGGTTCCAATGTTGGTATTTGTTCGGTGTCAATGCCGTAAAATTATTGTATGGGTGGGGGTAATATAAATAAATTAGTTTGAGCTGTGCAACTTGGCGGAAGCCAGAAATTTCCCTGATTTGATATATTTAATTGTTTCTCACGCACCGCACAGACAGTGATAGCTCTTCACTGACGCTGTGGAACTATAGTCCTTCTTGATTTGCGTTGATGAAAGTTTGAAATGGTTCTTTTACGACTTCCATCCTGCACGCTCTTCTCATTGTTTCGGTGTCATTTATGAACATCGCCGTGTTACATATTGTACAGCCATATGTTAAGGCGTGGAATGCTGGGGCGCATATTTTGTGCAATGTTCTAGGAAATTCTGTTGTAAGAGGAGGAAATTTGTGACATTTTAATCTACGGCTAAGCACGGAGTTTCAGGGGTTAATACTACACTTCTTGGTTATTTGCCTTGTGTTATCGGAAACTGTCGAACCTCGTAAAGTTGGTAGGATATTTTTCCACAATTGGTAGTAGAGCGACTATTGTTGTTTGTTTTTTGGTCGCGACGACGTGGGTGTGAATTGAACCGTATAGTTCTTTTGATATCTGTGATAACAGTCTAGAATGTTCGACGATTTTTTCTGTAGCGTCAGTATGGAATTTAGATAATGTGGGAGGAAGTATTAAGGGAGTGAAATAGCCAATCTCTGCCTACGAAATTTTTTGTGCTGTTATCGACACGTTCAGAGTTTAGGAGAGCATATCATCTTGTCTGGACAGCGTGTGAGAGACATTTAAGAAGAACGAATATTTTGCGTTTAGAGAATTTTGAATTTCTGCCCGAATCAATTGAATTCTGTTTTCTAGTGACCTAATTTGATCCTTTGTGGATGTGCCAAACATCCAGTGTAGTCCGTAACCTACTGCGTCAATGAGACCCCTTTTTTTGCCTTGTGGCCAGTTCATAATGCATTTCTGAAAATGAAATTTTTAAATGACTGTAACATCAGGATTTATAGATTTTGAAATATTAACATTTTCAAGCTTTTTGCTAGCCGGAAATTCCTAAGGAGATTAAGGGTCGGGCCAGTCGCCGCCAAATAAGGAAAAATACCCGCCACTAAGCCTTCCCGTTCATTGTGTAGAGGCTGAACAGTTTCCATCTACTTCTAAAAATTGAGTAGGAATGCCCTCAGAAGAATGTTGCAGAAGCGCGTGGCGAGTTTGTATGAAATATTTCCAGCGGATGTAGAGTGCTCGGTGCGTTAGCGAGGGCGTGATCACGTGACCTCCGCTTCTGTATATATTGGGAGGATTGAAGATCCTCCGAGACTTTTGAGACTTTCTGCGGAAGTGTTAGGAAGTACCCAGGTTATTTGAGATGTGACTTGGTTAGTGTTGGTCGGCAGACCACTGAGAATTACTGCATTAATTCTATTACATTGCTACTAGGCGCGAATGACTTAACTTGAAAAAAGTTAGTTATTTCGGGATAGCAACTTGTAAATTTTTGAGATTCGGATAATCTGGGTAGATTTCCGAGTTAATTGATAACACCAGTATGTATATCTGTGTGTAATTGTTGCTTTCAGATAGCAATAACTCTGTAATAACAAATTCAAACTTGCATTTATGATTTGAGAGTTCGTTGAAATTTGTAAATACGTAGATTTCAATTTGACTTGTATTAAAGGAATATTTTATTGTTATTACACGTGTTTGATTGCTTGGGGAAACCAAGCTGGTGGCAGCAAACTCTACCATAAAGGTTGTGGTTTATTGTTGAATCCCGCTTCTACCCAAAAAATACCCACATCGCATCTGGGCTTGCGGTGTGCCGTAACAATGACGTATCCCGTTTCTTACTCACCTCTTATATTCTATGCACACACTGAGAAATTCGCTAGTGTTACTAACTTCTAGTTTTAGCTCCATTGTTACGTTCTGCTTCAACTATTGTATTTTTTACGTCCTTTGTGTGGAGGTCGATTTGCAAAATGCATTCTGCTGTCAGTGTATTTAGGGGACACTGATGTAGGAACAGTAATTGTTCTGTTGGCTGTAAGAACATGAAGTTGAGTGTTAATAACACTAAAAGCTAACTCTGCACTGATTTACATCTATAACAAATAAGAACTATGCATTAGCACATTTATTAATGGTAGTTTTTTAATCCACTCTTCGTTTCATCTAACTGTTACACATATTTGTTACAAAGTTATGCTATTCATTACATTTCTTAAATTTTACATTTATTATTTACTTAGTTTTAATATTTATTTTGTTGAATTTGTTTATTTTTTTATTCTACTTTTTATTTTCCTACTTTACACACGATATGCATGTGGTTTTTGTTGACTCTTTACTGAGTAAAGTCATTTAGATTTGAACTACATCTGATACATACAAAAAAGATTTTTGTTACTTTTTACTGTAAAAGTTGTTTCATTTTACATTACACACGATTTAAAGTTTTGTTTTTTCTTTTCACTGCTTAAAGTTATTTAGTTTATTTTGTTCGTTATTTTGCGCACTCGCTCATTCTTTTGCTATTTTCCGTACTTTCCACGCCATACGACGTTGCGCACTGTTTATAGTTTGTGCCTTTTTTGTTGGATGCGACATTTTTTGGAAATCTTCAAGTAGATGTTTCCTGCATGACAGCAGATTGCTGACTGTTTCTTGCAGCGGAAACATACCTCGCTCCTGCGTGCGTGGGAGTTTCTCTGTGGTGATTCAAACAGCCATATTGTCGGGCTGTCGGCTGCTGGGTCTCCATTTTGTTTCTCGCACCGGTTGCTGTGGGTGTGGTCTTCTGATAAGCGTGTGGGTCACGTGATTGTCTTACCCGGTGTCAGTGGTAAATCGGAACGTACGTTACTTCCCTCCATCGTTCTCTGGAGCTGCGTCTTGTTGTTGGCTACGTAAGTATGTTTCTCTACCGGCCAAGGGGCCTCAGTTGAGGTGGCTGTGGATGTGGCGCTATGCTCTGTTCATTGACCGTCTGCTCTGTTGTGCTTACGTTAGTAAACTCAGTAAGAATTAATGACGGTTGTGAATCTGTCTCCGGGGGAAGAGAAAGTAAATTTCTGTGGTGCGCTATCTATTTTTTCTCTTTCTGTATATTTTGTAATTCCAAAGTTATCGGAGTTTTAATTTTTATTACTTGGAATGGTCCTATCCACTTGACCGCTAATTTGTTAGTCTGATTGGCTGCGAGTACTCTGTATCTAATTAATACTAACTGTCCAACATTTATTGCTATTAGATGTCTACCTTTATTATACTTCCCGTGTTCTAATGCAACGTTTTTAAAGTTCCACTCTGTGGCCTGTGCGTGTGCGAATTGGAGCCGTTTTTGTAATATCGAAGCGTACGCAGGACTGTCCGTGTATTCTTCTGTAATGGGGAGTAGTATATCGTCGCACTGCATCTCTAGTTCTCGCTCATAAACTAAAAATGCTGGTGTAAATGTTGTTATTCTGTGTTTGGTGTTGCGGAACACAAATAGAGAAAAGGGTAGTATTTCATTTCATTCCCTTATGTCTTGTTCTATGTAATGGGATATTACAGATGTGAAAGATTGGTGTGCTCTTTCGGGTCTGCCGTTTGCTTGTGGACTGTACGGTGCTGTTGTAATATGAGTTATGTTTAGCAAATTACATACTTCCTTCATTCAGTTTGATGCAGAGTTTGTTCCGCGGTCTGTTAATAAACTCCATGCAGAATTCCATGATAGGAAATAATATTCTCTACAAAAGCCTTCGCTACTGTTTGTGCTGTTCGATCTGGTAACGGTATTGCTTCCGGATAACGAGAGAAATGGCATTGTACTGTCAAGATATACTTATTACCTCTAGATGTCGTAGGTAGGGGTCCCACTATGTCCAGCGCTATTTTTTCAAATGGGTGCGTGTTTCCTCAACTTCCTGCAATGGTACTTTTGTACCTATTCCTTTTTTCATTTTGCATCTAATGCATTTTGCCACATAATTTCGTGTGTCTGTGTACAAGCCTGGCCAATTAAAATGTCCTTGTACTAAATGTATTATTTTGGTTGTCCCCATATGTCCCGCAAGTGGGTTCTCGTAGCACCATTTCAGAATATAATCACACATTGTGACCGGTGAACAAACAGTGAACAATGGGTCTGGTGGTATTTTGTATGATACATTCTCTGCATCTAATACATATTGTTTATCTTTGTTCTGTACTAACTCAAAGAGATGTTTTAAGGATTCACTTTTTTTTCTGTTCGTGATCAATTCTGTTTTTGTCCCACACTGGCTCGTAGTCTGTGACGTTTCCTATTACTGAAATCGACGGCACTTCCACGCGAGAGAGCGCATCGGCGTACGAAATTTGCTTCCCCGGTTTGTGCTTTATTGTGAAGGTGTATTCGGACAATTCCATGATTCAACGAGTCTAGGTTTCGGATCAGCTTGTGTTAATAACTACTGTAGTGACTTCTGATCCACAACTAGCGTAAAATGTTTACCTGCCAAATAATCTCTAAATTTCCTTATTTTCATTATTGCCAAACATTCTAAATCTAGTGCACAGTATGTTTTTTGTTGTTGTGTTACTTTCTTACTGGTACATGCTATTGTGTGTTCTCCTTCTTCCGATATCTGCGACAATATACCGTTTAGCCCTCTTGGGGACGCGTCAGTAGTTTACGAATGGTTGTTCAAAATTTGGAAGCCGTAATATTGGGTTTCCTAGTTCTTCTTTTAATTTTTCGAAGGGTATTTCGTGCTCTGGTGACCAGATAATCTTTTTCACCTTTCCTTGTAAGATCACTTAAAAGACTTGCATTTCCTGAAAAGTTTGGAATAAACTTTCTATAATATCCCGCTAACACTAGAAAAGCTTGAATGTTTCTGACTGTTTTGGGTGTTGGGTATTCTTTAATTGCTAGTATGTTTTCTTCATCTACATTTAGACCGTTTGCCTAAATAATGTGTCCTAGAAATTTTGTTTTTTTTTAAGAAGTGGGCATTTTTCCGGTTTCAGTTTTAAGTTGTCTTGTCGTAATCGTTGGAATATTTCTTTGAGGCCTTTTATATGACTTTCAAAGGAGTCATAGCGCAGTACGTCATCTAAGTAAACTACACATCCTTTGTTCACTAAATCGTGTAGCACTATTGACATTAATCTAATAAAAATCCTTGGCGCGTTTGTTAGTCAGGAAGGAAGACGATTGCAGTGATAATGCCCCGAAGGCGTACTAAATGCCGTATAATCTTTACTATTTTCTTACATTTCCACCTGCCGATAACCTCTGCATAAATCTAAAGATGAAAAAAATTTGCTCCTCCGAGTTGCTCGAAAACTTCAATATTTGCAGGAGGGAAATTTTTTTTTGTAAAGTTTTTGAGATCTCTGAAATCTATGCATGGTCTATATGTGACTTTATTATTTGAAGAATTTTTCCTGACTAGTATAGTGTTTGCTGACCAAGGGATTGTGCTGTGTTCAATAATTCCCTGTTTACAGCACATCTTATTGCTGTGTCTAATAATTGTTTTTGTGAGTGTGGTACTCTGTACGGTCTTTTTTGGATTGGGTGTTGAATCTCTACTTCAATCCCGTGCTAATTTTACTAATCCCGTGCAGCCTAGTCTATTATCTCCAAATGCAAAAACATCTAAATATTCTTGTATTAGATCTACGAATTTCTGGTGGATCTCTGACGGAACAGACTTTACGTTTATTAGTTTTAATAAATCATTTTCCTCTTGCTTTTCTGGCCACATGCGAGGATCCTGTCGTATACTGTTAAGTGTAAATATTTCAGAATCTCCTAATAACTCATAGTGTATCTTAGTTCGTTTTTTTTTTACTTTTCATTCTTAGTTTCATTTGCTAATAAAATTTGAATTACACCTTGTTTTACTTTTGCTATTGACGGAATTAAATTTATTTTATCATCCTTGATCCGAACTTCCGAGTTTTTTAACAAATCGACTTGCATTATGGTGCTTGTTATTGAGAACAGTTTGAGTTTTATTTTATCAATGATTTCTCCGTAAAGTTGCGTTTTTTCTTTTGTTCTAGTGAATCTGTTAGCTGTGTTGGGTCTGAATGAGCGTGATAACATAATGAGTTAATCTCTGTTTTCGTCAGCTGTCCATTTTGTGTGTGTGTACTCTTATCTCCGCGTAGCTCCGTTGCGAACTGCCTTTCGACGCGACTTAAAGAGAAGCTTCTTTCTGTAGTTAATTTTTCTTCAATAACAATAAATTGGGCGGTGCCTTCAACTACCTCGGTGTTATTCATACGATCATTCATACATTCATAAACATTCATCCCTAAACTGGACGCTGGTTTGCTAGATTCATTACTTTCATTATTAGCTATCTGAGAGTCTATTTGCTTATTACGGTTTTCCGTTTCTACTGCGTATTGTCGTTCTGTGAGTTTTGTACGTAAATTATTGGCATAATTGGTTTTGGCAAGTTGGAGGCTATATCTGAGTCTAGCTCAGAAAAAAATCCTGATGTTCTATTTTATTTGTATTCTGCTGTAATTCCGGTAATAGTGGTGTTTGTAATTTTGCTGTATCACTTTTGTCCAATGAGACTAACTAGTCTAAGTTTTGGTGTATTTTTACTACATTGTTTTCTGTGGCATTATTTGGTGTTATAGTGGTTGTTTGATTATTATTTTTCTCTATTTGTTCCAGTTCCCCCTGTTTATCCACTTTTTAAATCTTATTTACGGTAACTGCTTTCAAGTTTGTGCCGTTGGTTGGAGATAACAGCATTTTCTCCAGGCCTGCAGTCTTGTTTTTTTCTAGAAATCTAGGCCTAAAATTCCATCATAAGTAGTTTTTCTGAGATCTGCTACTAAAAAGTCATGGCCATATTGTTTGTTCTCTATTTTGAAGTTAATAGTACATTCTCCATAGATTTTTAATGTATGGCCTGAGGCACTCTGTACCTTGTTATAATATAGTTTCATATTAAGTTGTGTATTAGCAAGAATCTTTGAATTTAATACGCTATAGCACGCTTCAGTATCGACGAGTAGAGTGTAGAAGTTGTTACTCATTTCTATATTCATTTGGATTGATGGTTTGAATTACTGACTCCCCGAACCGTTGAGGGTGAAATCGCTACGTTTTTTTTATTTCAATTCACACTTTAACACATCTACTCGTCTGTGTCCTAGCTCTCTACATAACCCGCAGATAGTTAATGGGCATAATTTTTGTGAATGAGTTGAATCCCCGCAATTATAACATCGTCTTTTTTCCGTTCGACAGTCTCTTTCGACATGTCCACGCCGTACACAAAAATTGAAAATCAATGGATGCACGCGAGGTGGTCTTGGGAACCGCTGTGTTCGTTTTCCGCTCATACGGTATTTACGACGTCTGCTGTTGGGTGCGTGGTGTTAGAGTGTTCCCACGAATGTGTCGCTGTGTGCGGTATTTGCTGACCGCGCGCGTATTGGTTATCTTTCCCCGACTCTCTGGCGCGATGCGGTGTCTCTGCAAACTCGCACGCGTGTCCCTTATCTAGCGACGAGCGCGTGGCTAGTAGCGATCTTGCGAAACATGCTGTGGGAGATGTGTTCATGACATTGTAACCCTATATGGTTATTTCCTGTGTTCGTGCGAAATCTTCAGCTTCTAAAATCTTCAGAGGATTCTGTACAAATCTTCCAATTTGTTCTTTTAGGCCCGCTAAGAAATGTGTCAACAATCGGTGATGGAACATCGTTGCCATTGCCTCTGTCTTTGACGTCTGAATATGCGGTTCTAAGCTCACGCCACGTGCTTCGGAGTCTAGTTGAATATTCCGCGACCGATTCTAAATTGCCTTGAGTTCTGTTAAGCTCAAGGTCCCGAGTTCGAATCTTGGTCCCGTCTCCCATTTTCATTCAACATAATATAAATAATTGAGTTCTGTTATTAAACAAATTCTCCAACGTTGTTCTCGAAATATTCGAAGAAAACCTGTCTTTCATAAATTTCATGAAATTTACGAATGACTCTAACATGTGCGAATAGTTTTATATAAATTCATTTGCTAGACCCGAAGGCGAGCAGCTGCTAACGTGCTGTCTTCGGACCATCCGTTAAATTGGCGTTCTATTTTAGGACGTTCGAGAAAAGTATCTAACGATACCTCATGATACAAACCCGTGAAAGAAGGTATTAGCAGAATGTTATCGACTAAACCAGCTTTTGTTGCGGCTACTATGGTTCTTAAATTCTTTTTTTTTTCTTCTGCCATATGACTTCTACTTGGCGTTTCGCTTTTTGCGTCGCCGTCTAACCTCACCTGACAACATTGTCGTGAGGACAGGGGGATTTGTTTGGGGCACTACCTAATTGACCCTCCTCAGACTTTGTCGATGGGTTGGTCCTTGTCTGTGGAGCTGATCCCTATTTTGGTTGGCTTGGCATGATGAGAGGGAGCAATTTAAATAGAGATAGTCCAGTGGCGAAACAGCAGTTTATCATAACGTTCGGAGCGTCGGCTTCCAGTGGAGAGGAGAGTTAGTCGGACCGCGAAGTCAGACCGGACTAACCGGGGGTAGAGTTCAGGGTGAGTCGCGAGGTCTTAGTTGGACGGAATGCTTTGTTCTTGGGACCGCGAGGTCTAAACCAAGTACAAAAGGTTGGATTAGCACTCAGGACCTTTAGGTCTAAACCAAGTACAAGGGTCTGAGTTCGTACTCAGGACTGCGAGGTCTAAACCAAGTACGGAGGATTGGAAGAACGGATACGAGCGGCGGCGGCCATATAACGTCGAATCGTCAGTTTGAATGTGGCGCTTGGCAACGCGGGTGGTGCTACCCGCATACACGCGACTTAATATTGTAATATCTGTCTTTATCTGTTTAGTGACATNATATATATATATATATATATATATATATATATATATATATATATATATATATATATATAATTACGCATTTTATATTCATATTGTTTTTGCTCATTTATTAATCATTCCTAGTTCTGGTGTTGATTTCTTTCAAAAATAAATTATAGCTCTAAGGATAATACCACAATTTTAAAAAACTTTTTATTCTGTTAGAACTTAAGAGGGATATCTCAAAGAAACATTTCAACCAACATCTTAAATATTATACAAAAATAAATATAAATTCAAAATAGCCATTCTCGTATTGAGTAAAAATGCAAAGATAAAATACGTTTCGAAAATACTTTCATTGTTGTTTATTAATGTGAAATTTTAAAATACAATGTTAATTTAAAATACGTGATAAATATTTCTCAGATATAATTTAATAGAATATTAATAAATTAGTGTTCTTACAACAGTGCATTGAGAGCTAATATAGAGATAAATCTTTTGAGTTTGATGTTTTATGAAAGAAACTGGCAGATAATAAAAGATGTTTTTTTGCTTTATCGTAAGTTTAATGCTGTATCGTACATAATAAAGAATTTGAAATCATCATTTTAAAATAATTTCTATGAGACGAAATCTTACTAAAGTTCGATTGGTTATCAGCTACTCTCCAGCTTATTGTATATACAAAAGTAGTGCATTCCAATATTTTCAAATTTTATACCACATAATTTTTATATTATCAATGATCAGTAGAGATAATGAATTTAAAATATTTTTCAGGGTTATTTTACTCCGCAAAAGACTGAGAGAAATAACATCGTCGTTTTTAATTAGTGAAATATTAAATTTAATAGAATATTAATTAGTGTATGTTACGGGTTACAAAATACACATTTAAAATCGTATTTTTGTTCGTTATTATTAAATGTGTCGAAGTGAAAAAAAAAGTAAAATTAATTTTTCTGAAAGGCATGAAACTGATTAGGGAAATGTACAAATCAGTGACGCATATTTTTAATAATTTTTAATGGAAGTTTTTCTCGCATTTCTGGCTGTTGAGGATTACCAAGACTACATTTTATTTTCCTTTCCTGTATTATAATATTTCTGCGCTTACCTGACAAGGACTAAGAAAGTAAGAGGAAGAGATACTCTTTGAAAATTGTCCATCGTTCGAAAGTTTAAGTATAAAATAAATTCAGACCCAATGCTCATTCACATAAAAATTTATGTGGTACTTTACCAGTTATATTTCATAGAAGTATATTTATAACACAATAATTGACGCAGAGGAAGAATAATACTAGTTTAAATAAGTGTGTGATATTCAACCTGACTTACAGAGAATGTTGAAATGACAATGAAGAAAATGAGTGAACTTTGTATGGAGTCGTTTAGAGTATACTGAAGCAAAGATTCTGGTGTTGTTCAAGTGCAATACTCTTCATAGTTTACCTCTACAATTTCACTTCCTCTTCCTGCTCTAGTTTTCTTTTCTTTCCCAGAATCTCCGTTTTCTTTATTGCATAATGTACATTGTAGATTCAGTAGTTGGAATGCGACTTTCAGTATTTGTATTGTTCCCAAGTTCACGATATTTTCGTCGCCTGTTTCTTCAATTTGAAGTTCTTCTACGACGCTTTTAGTTTAGGGCAGGAGAGGTTCAAAATGTTGTAATCATCTTTTTCTGAATTTCATAATTTCATTATCACATAATTTAACTTAATGTCATATTTTAATTCGAATTCTAGGTATTATTACTATCCAGGCACTCTGGATGATCATTTAGCTCCCCAAAATAATGAGCTTATTGACATTACAGAAGACTGTGCATGAGTTATATAAGAAATTGGGGAACTAAACGAAGTTATTCAAAGGACTGATCCATTAATAGATAAGGTAACAAGGAAGAAATAGAGACCTAATAATGCTATTTAATTATTATCAATTTAACGAGTAGAGTTATTCTCAGTTATTTTTAGCAAATATCTTTTATTTGTGTCTATGTGACCTTTTCTAATGCGGGGAGGTAATATGAGAAAAATACAGATAGTGTGCTTTATGGTGCTTCTTAAATAGTGTGAATATTATTTAAAATTTCACAATCATTGCGATACGTAGTGGAGAATGTTTATTCTATTTTTTTAAAATGATACTGTGGCAACATAATATGTCATTATTAGTTATGAAACATATTTTACGTGTTATAATCATTAATGCCAATATTTTCGTTAACTTCGCTGAATTTCCCTCTCTGCGACCGATAGATTTCCCCTGTCTTTCCCAGAACCGCTGCACTCGGTATCCCCTTTCTCCTTTTCGCCCTTTGCGTTGCTTCCCTTCGGCACCCCCACGCGGCGCACGACGCGAACGAAGTTAGGACAAAGGGTGCGCCGGATCTACCCGTGCAGTTTAGGGGCGAGAGCACCTAAGTGCTGTCGTGGCGAACACAAAGACGCAGCGTCGCGGCCCGAGTTGCGGAGTCTGCATCGAACCGTGACGAGCGTTCTAACCCCACTACCCCACTTCATCCCACTTTCTTCACTCTGTGGTAAAAACCCCAATGCTAGAACATCTCCTCGTGACTATTCCATCAGCTTGGTTCTCTCTCATACGATCACCTTCTCATCATCTCCATAACAACACTCTCGTAGAGCGTGGGTTCAAAGACTTTTCAGCTGGGGTCTTCCTCACCTACTCCATACAAATGTCGGTTCGGTATCCTAAGTTCCCCGACAACCCAACATCTCTCCTTCCAAATTCCAGTACACAAGTCCAACGGGTAGGTGGCAGAGAAGGTCTCATGGCCTGAACCTCGCCAGAAGGCATTAAATAAATAAATAAATTCCTAGTTTTATAACTATTGTAAGCATTCTCCACCAAAAATCTGTATATTTTTTAGTCCAGTCACTCAAATATGTATCAGCTAGATTCCCTCTTCCTCAGTAACCTCTATGTCATCTCTACCATTACCACTCCATTTCTTCGCTATCTGCATCTCTCCATTGCAGGTCGAGTTTCAGTGTTAGCAGTATACATAACTGTGTTAAAAATAGAATAGCTATTAAATAACAAAATTGGATGTTATAAATACATCTTCTTTACACCACAATGCATCTCTCCACTTCAACATTCTGACTGATCTAAGACCTACAGTTCACGAACAACACTCCGTGCCTCTCCGATACCGGCCGTCTGATCTGCCACTAAATCTACCCAACTTCCCAACAAACACAGCCAACCTCCTTATGTCCCTTCGGTGACCCGGCATTATCCTCAAACGTTTCATCCGGATTCGAGCTCTGCTCTCACACTACACCTCAGCAACTCTACTCTGATTCCCTCCGTACTTGGGTCAGCGCCACTTCCGCCCCCCCCCCCTGAGGGATCAACACCGCTTTTGGTGTCTCCCTCTTTTGTCAGCGCTCGCTCTGATGTGTCCATCAACCTTCGGTCCTCCACAGCGCCCTCACAACGGCCACGAGTTGAACTCAGCTCCTGCCGTGATACGCGTTCTTACGCATCTGTACTATTTCAAATTGAAGCGGAGACCACTTAATTTACTTTCGTATAGTAGAATGTATTGAAATGGTCCAAACATTAACTTGAGGTTATGGTGAATATCTCGTGAATTATAAAATGTCATTCCTCAAATTATTTTTAATGTACTTTTCTTTATCGCACAACTTTAAATATTGCTCTGTATTACAGCTTCAAACAAAATGTATTATAGCAAAACCAAAATTAAATGTAAAAGCTCTTTACCTCATACCATGTATAACCTATATGTATACAATTCGCTAGTAAGGTAGACTGCATCACATTCTATTTATACTACACCTCCTCATATTGATAGTTTTTGTAAATATATTTTTTAATTAAGGCTCTATTAGATCATTGATCTTATCCGAAATTTCTAGTAGTGAAATTTAGTCGAATTTTGAATTATATTTTCAAATTAGTATAGGTTTTACAAATATAATAAATTGAGAACTGGTTTCGTCAATTCATCTTCATAAGTCACTCGTTTTTAACAGTTTGTAATCTTTTTTTCAATTATAATTATATGTTTGACTCTTAATAGAGTACGAATCTTCATTTCCAGAAAGCTCTTGTTTTGATGACAGCAAAATGAAAATAATATTTTCAATCGTTACAAAAAACTGTATCTCGTCTTCGCCATATGTATTCATTTCATTATACTATTAGATTCTGAAGATATATAAATTACCTTCAATACCAAAGCATTGAATTTTTCAATTCTAAACAGTTTTGTCTCATTTCATGTTCTCTAGTACTGAGTATAGAGTGAAAAGTTCAAAATATTTCACAAACATTAATTTACTTGAATTTGTATTAATGAATCATACAAAAAGCACAAACATATTGACAAAATTTGCCCAGAGGACCTCTCAATCTCGCTATAGGAAAATATGATCTAAGTGTGTTAAAGTTATATACTGAAGTTTATTCATGATTCATGGATGTAAGTTACGATAACTATAAACGAATATTTTAACATATTCGCTACCTCCGATAAAGTAGCGGAGTTCTAGAACCTAATTAAAATTACTGCTAAAATACCCGACGTTAAAATTATTTTCACAGTTGGAGGACGCAAACTGATTATACACTCCAATGTTCTATTTATTTTGTATCGTCACTTATTCGAACGCGACGTACGAGTGCAACCAGACTTGCGCGTTTTAAACAAACCTCTCGGAAGCCGAGCAGTTTGCTTGCACATCCGCTTTTGCTTGCTTTCAGTGGTTTCGAGAGCAGTCTGGAGTTCTTGATCTGCTTAGTGGTGTTCGTGAGTCTAAAAGCATCGTATGCCCGCTTCTTCTCAGGGTGACCGAACAAGTAGACAAACGAACGCGACAGCAGACCTCTTTCTAACCCACACTCCTACTATATATATCTCTCTCTACCTCTCCAACTCTATCTCTCTTTCTCATGCCCTCCCATGCCTTCGCTCTCCGACACCCCGCCAGGGACGTTCAAGACGTATAATGCCAGAAAGCGTGGGCGATAAGCACGAACAAGTCGAGGTGGATGACAAATAGACGCTTCTGCGTTTTTTTTGCGTCCCGCTTTTAATGCTTGTGGAGTAACTGTGCCAGCGGTGCCGTTTTTCTTCGTCTCGCATCGTTCTTCTTGCTGAGAGATGTTGTGACGTCTGACACCAACCACGGTCAGCCTCCACTGTACCGCAATATTCTTTCAGACGATGACTATTGCGACCACCGGTACTGGAGTAATCGCGTCACTGGTACTTGAGCACCATAGGACACCCAGGGTATAAGATGAAACCTTGGATGATTGAGGAGGAATTTGTATTTATGGAGCTCATTCTCTGTCTCTCAACTTCTCAGTAGGGTTTCGTTCTGAATGATGTCAGTATTCAAGATCTCAGTTTTCCACTGGGAGGCAGAAGAGTAATTTCACCCCGGGACACTCTTACGTAATCAATGTTGTGACAAGAACTAATTCTAAATTTAATGATGAGGACATATAATGTATTTTATTTATCCATTTTTACAAAAAAAATTAATCGCTGAAAGTAATACAAATTTTGAAAGCAATGAATTTGAAGTAAAACAAATTTTGAATGTTTATCAATAAAAAATGAAGGAACTATTAAAAGAGACCAGAAAAGGGAGTGGAATGAAAAGTGTGTGTCCGATTAGAAAATTTTGGCCTGACTGTTATATACTCATCGTTAAGCTCCATTGATTGCCATGTTGCAAAATTATGAATTATTTTGCTACATGAAAAAAGTTATGGGTTATTAATACTCATCTAGCTATATTAGATGTGTATTAAAAAACAAATTTTCATAAGAGTGATTTTTTACTGATTTTAACCCGCAGTAATGTATTATTCTTTAAGCTATATGGATGATGTAATGATTTACATGACGACTACAACTAAAGGAACATGTAATATCTTCATAAATATTTTAGAAATTTTCAAAAGAAAATCAAAGTAATTTGAAGGACTTCTTGGGTTATCGTAATATTATTATTTTAAGTTATACCCACAATTTCGGATTTTTTATAAAAATGGCCATAGATCAATAACTGATTTTCAATTATTATTTTTGAAGAAATTTGTAATTAAATTAAACAAGAGAATAAATTGCAATGAGCATAATACAAAATGAGCATAATGAACAAGACTCGGCTACAAAAATATTGACTGTAATGGTACGATAGATATGTGGACTACCGCTTACAACCTGTATTTACTTCATGATTAAAACACATTTTATTATAAAATAACAACTCCGATAAACAAAATATATCATTAATCAAGAACGATGTCAATAGGCGAGAGGTGCTGGGAGCGGTGTTGCTCACAATAACGTAAACATAATTCAGAGTTCTACTGCTATTACATAATGTGTAATATATAATTTTAATAGACGTTTGAAAAATAAATGACAGTTGCACTTCTTAATTTTTTCTCGGCATATTCCAAGAGTTCAGAACTAGTGTGAAAACTCGTCAGTTATGGTTATCTAAAACATTTTTTAAGAGTGAGAAAGGGCACGTTTTCTGGGTGTCGAATATAAAAAAAAATATGAGCGCGTGTCGATGGTGTCGACGGAAGTCCAAATGCTGCAAGTTGGTCCAGTTTTGTAGCTTGTCACGGGGGCTGTAAACGGGTAGCCCAGGGGCGGATGGAGCGTCGGTCTGGCGCGCGGACGTTCCCTTGGGCCCTGCTGGGCCAGTGCCTTGATAACAGACGCCGTTCAAGCGCTAAGCCCCACTGCCACCCGGAGTCCTGAAGCCCAGTCTGTTTGCACTGCGCAGTCGACAGCCGCCCATCGTACACTCACCGCTTCACTCTCAACAGCCTTGTGCCCGATGATCATGTCATTATTTATTACGGCTTGCTCATTACTTTAAATGACATGACAGGTAGTGTACAAATGCATGATTCTTATGTACGAGTTCACTGATACCGTGTTTGAATATTGCGTAAATAATTTTACTTGAAAAACCATCGATATCTATTCAAAGTAAAGTTTAAAAATATTTTCTTTTACATTTAAATTGTTGTACTATTGAATTTGTATAAGCGCTAAAACTAATACATACATACATACATACATACATACATACATACATAATTTAATTACATTCTATCTTAAGCGAGATAGTGCATAAACACCATAAGTCAATAAAGAAGAGTATTGAACAAAGCGAAAATTTTTGTTCTGAATCCAAATGAAGTTACAGAATTTATTAATATAATATTTCATTCACGCTGTAAAAACCACCCTCTTCATAAGGATATTTTCATTCCCTTTGTAATCCCATTAAGTCCATATAAAAAAAGCACAAATCCATCTCTTTCTCTCAATTGTATAAAATTTTCCTTCTACGCACTTAACAATAGAGAGAGTTAACTGACGACCTCTGTTTAATATTCTAAAGCGGTATCACATAACACTAGATTGAGACTCCAACTGGTGTTGTTACGGTCCGTCAAGTTTGTTTTTCTGAAGCTGCTATACGCAAAACAATCCTCATTTTTCTGTTCAGAGTGACGCTCATAAATAAAGTAGATTATATTAGATTTTAATAAAATACAGTAAATATGGAAAGGAATTTCATCTCTTTTACAAGATAATACATTCCGTGATATAAATGTTAGTGGGCTAAATTAACACCCGTGCCTCTGCGATTCCTACCAGCGATATTTGTAAGTATAGGAACTACTTCTGCAGTTTTTATTTTTCTTGTGGGGAAACCATGAAAATCTAAACCAGCTTTTCCTCCTACAATTCTCTTTCTATGTTTTCTAATTAGTCATGTAATGTATGCTTCCATGTTGAGGAGGAGCATAATTAACCTTTCAATTCATTTACCAATTCTCTATGTAATCTTTCACCAATGGTACATTCTTACAAGATTTTTAGGGGTATCGAGTTTAGATGAAGATCAGATGGACTAAGATTTTCCGAAATCATTTTGTATATTATTACAATAAAGGAAATAAGTACTAATCTTCTTTCTTCTGGCGTTTGAATTGTCCTGCAGCAGTGAACCATAACTCCTGTAATGTTATACGTAAGATCGGAGGGTATTACCTGTAAAAAAAATTCCTACAGTTCACGAAACCTCGTGTGTCTTGGGTTGTGTGATCGATCAAATACATCCACAAGAGGCGACAATGTGAGCTGTATTGAAGTGATTTCTGTCACTTTGAAATATTGGGAAAGTACATGGTTGACAGACGATTCATATAGGAAATGGGATTTTATAAAGCTACCACAATACTGAGGTAGGGATTTACCATCGCTTCCTTGGTGAACCGCGAAGACTTCTATAATCATGCTGACAATGTTGCTAAGTTATGTTCACCATTACCGTATAAAATTACTGTGTAAAAGTTCGTTTCTTATTAGTACGCTTACATTTCGAATCGTCCGAGATTAAATTTTCGTCATTCCAACAACAGAACGTCGACAAACTCATCACGTCGCGACATCCCCATAAATTATAATTTCTATTACTCAACAATGTCAGTCAGAGACAGCTTCCGTCCAGTAATAGATGATCCCGGTTTAATATTCCAGGCGCGCCATCACACAACACGACCAAAGACCACCAAAATGTCCGCTGCACATGCTTTCGTCTGAACGAGCGAGGGGGAGATCCACCCTTGCTACTACTACCACCACCACCTTGGATAAATAATTCGCTTGGGAGGGAAGCGACGGCGACATTTTATTTGCATCCCCATTCGATTGCCCTTTCGGAAGAGCGACCTCGGTTTAACTGATAGCGATGCGGGGAAGATCCAGCTACGGGGATGAGTTCCCTCGTTGTGCTCTCCACTGTTGTGTTACTGTAGATGGGAATACTTTGCTGGAATCTGGTTTGTTTGCTCCGTATCGGTATAGTATGCTTTTTTGAAGAGTTTTCCCTGACGCGAGTATTAAATTGTGTCCTTTTTGCAATTAAGAAGGGCCATTAAATTGAATGATGTGTTCATGTGGGAGAATAGATAAATGTAAAGCCATTAGAGTTTATAGGGGTTACCATTGTGATGTATCATACGATCCAATGTAAAGGTAGGTTCCCACATTTTATAGAATAAATTGACCCTCGAGTTCCAGAAATTATAGTGCTATGAATAACTATGCACTGTTTATATGGAATCAAAATTATTTTTGAATATTTTTCCAATATTATCGCTATGTCAAAATGGTATATATGTACGTTTTAAGGAAATGGAATTCAGCACACTCAAGGATTTATTCCAATTATGGATACCAAATCTGGGAAGTCCAACACGTTTTTTTTCTCTTTCTTCGCTTGACTACGTAAGTAAATACACGTTGATTAAGAATAATAATAATGTAGGATTAAGCTTATTACCCGAAACGTCGAATAGGTGTTCCGTTCGTACTAACACCACTGGTTGTTGACTCAATCTGTGCATTTAATAGATTTTCACGAATGAAGTCAATCATTCTTTATTTGTGATAATGATGAATATAGCTCTTTCGTACAGTTATGTTCCTCTTAAGTCTGAATAGTGGTTGGTAAATAATCAAGAATGTACCGAGAAATCAGATCTATTTAGCGTGGAAATGTTTGTAGACACTTAATATTTTGTTGGTTTGTGCAATAATAAAAATGAGCGTATTTTATTATTCATATTGTCCGATGATTTAGGAATATTTTATTACATCAAAGGCATTGTCATATTTTATTGTGTTTGTATTTATCTTTCAAAAGCACTCTAAAGTTTTATTTCTAGAGTTTTGTGTATCATATTACTATCATGCTCACGCTCATTGCTGCAATTTTTCTGGCGTCGGAGTCGACAAATCATTTTTCATCGTCATATAAAAAATAAGATTTACTTCGTCTGCTTTGTGTTATGAAGTACACGACTGCAGATATATCTTTTGCATGATGTAAATTACTCTCACCGCTATTATTAAAGTGAAGGTCCATGTTATGGAACGCTATGTTTCGAAGTCGCACCCGCATTGTACGCTCCTAAGATATGCTAGAAGAACTTGATTAAGTTTATCAATGTTTTATTAATTGTGGGTATAATGAGTAAGATCTGATTATTCTTCTCAATGTATTATTATTGTCAGTTTGTTGCATTACAATAGTACTATATTATAAACACTAGGATACTAGTGGTATTCTCTTCGTGTTAGCCTTAGGGAATCGCTTTAATGAAATAATATTTTCTTGAACTTGTAACTGCCATCGAGTTGTTAGTAACTATCAAAAGTGGCGAGCATATGTACGTCTTAGTTTGTTTAATGTTACTTGTTTTAACTGAACACCAACAGTATCATACCAACCATATTAACGAATAACATTTTCAGTAGATATGAATGTGAAAGTCAAGAAAAAAATAATGGAAAATACTCCAAAGGCCGTTAGTACTTAAAGGATTTACCACGTAATCCAGTTGGTATAAAAGTATTGCTTTCTTGAATTGGTTGTAAAGGTAATTTTTAGTACTTTTTGGGTGAAAATGCGCCAGAGGCAATCACATCTCTGCTGACACTAACTTAATTCAACCCCCGACAGCCTCACATTCAACTTGATACAGAGACCATTAACAGTGATACAGGGAAGACTGATACCACGAGGTCGGCGGGTGGCGTAGGAACAATGTTCTTTCTTCGCTTGACAGAAAGCGAAGTCGATTGGTGAAGTTGAGAGGGTGCAGCGAAGGGTCGTGGACGTAGCTTTCCATCAAGGTCGACGAGGGAAGCGCCTCGGTTAAAGGACGGCAACTATTGGTCGACAGGTCACAATTTGTGCCATTTAACTACACTCACAGTACAATATTTTATGTAAAATCTTCTGATCTCTGGACTATTGTTCTTTCTCGTTGATTTTGTCAACCAAAGGGTCCTTTAAAAGTATATGCATAATAATTGATCAAATGAAAAGAGGGATTTATGTTAGTACGACATTGATAATAATTGTTACTTACCTTAGAAACTTAATATCATATATAAAATTTGACGAGAAATTTTATATCTTCACAATTAATTTTTTTTTCAATACTAAATTTTTCTTATTTAGTAGCTATTAATTAGGTGTAATAGTTCTGTGAAAAATAATAAATGATATTTCGCAGGTTCACAATTAATTTTTGTGACTACAATATTCAAATTTTCAAACTAACACTAGTTTGTTTTGCTTTACATATGAAACTTCTTCGAATTATATTTGAGAAACAGTTAACGAATGATAAAAAATTATCTTTGTAGTCGATGTTCAATGAGGTGTTTAACAAGATCCACATCGTAGGTAAAGTGCTCTTAAGATTTCGTTGCATTATGAATAAATATCTTCTTCTTTTTGCATATTCCATTAGGAACATAGGAAGTTACTTTAATAATTGAAAAAAAAATGAATAAATGAGTTCGATTAAATATGGATTCACAAGTTCCTCCAAGGAAAATGAATTTTGAGTGAAATTGTGAGTAGGTGAATTTTATGTTGTTGTTTTTAATTCGAAATATCTATGACAATTATTTGACGAATGTAAGTCTATTCATCTTGTTTTTTAAAGTGAACATTAAATGAGCCGCGGAATTTGAAAAGATGAGTTTAACGATTCATGAGGTTGACGATTTACTTTCTACCATAAACCGTCTATTGTAAATGCTTTTCTTCACAAGACTCGAATTCTGCTCAATCAAGTGTCCAGTAAAGGAACCAACTGAGTCTGCACATGATGCTCAGACAAGGGAGCAATATTCTTCTCGTGGCCAGAATGCGTCTGGGGATGTAGCAAAAGACGCAGAGGGGAGTCTCCTGCAGTCGCCGCAGAGGGTCACTTCGGGGTCTGCGAGGTCGCGAGGGACGCGGAAAGGGCGCGGGGATTGAGACACCAGAGAGGGCACTTTCAGCACACGCCATGATCCCTTGGGTACTTCCGGCACTTCTTCCGCAGAGACTTCTTGCATCTCAACTATGTCGAGTTTGGATATTGTAATGTTAATGAGGCATGCACTGTTATTACGTTGGTTGATGGTGAGATATTTCATTGATGGAGGGGTTTCTTCCTCGGGTTTCGACGAGTGTCGCGAAAGATGTAGTTCTACTCAAGAGGCAAAGAAGTCGTGGCATGAAATAGTTTAGATGAACTAATTATTTTTTCCGTGAGTTGTTCTTTGCTTTTAATTCCAAAAATAAAATTTTGCACGAAGTACAATCATCGTTAAAATGAATTAAGAACGAAAAAATCATAGGAATTATAGATAAAATAACGGCAGTTACTTTAAAAAATATAATTCCACCCCTCTCCCTCTTCATTGTGATATACTACAAATTTAGTAATACTAATAAATTTAAGTTGCTTTGATTATTCTTAAAATAATTCATTATAGACGCGACAATATTTAATTCTTCTTTGCCGTAGTAAGATTGTTCATGAAATTTATCTTTAAGTATCAAAAATATTTTCTATTTCAAGTAGGATTTTTTTCCTCTGAAGACAATACTTCGGCAGGCGCATAAACGCTACCCGCCAAACAGTTCGATAAATGTGAAACACACACAAAATATCCGTATATTGAGCAAGCAGTTGTATTAAAAATATAGTTGTTTATGCTAATTGTTCTCTTGGAAAGGATCTTCCCATGATATATTGGAAAGATATTGCGAAACTTACCGAAGAGAGGTAAGTTGAGATGAATTTTTATATTCCCAACAATGATAATAATAAATTTATTGTCAAAAAACAGTACAGACTGCGTATGACCACGTGGAGGACAATAAACTAATTTACTCTCCGGAAGCAAGCAAGGGATCATCCCATCAATTCCNTTATAATCGAACTATAGATTATTCTGAGTATAGTGTTTAAAAATCATAAGAGTTGAAAAAACACTAAATTCTCGATTTATTGTTACAATAAACACGCCCCTAGACAAAGCCTAGAAAACCTGTATAAGAAATCCACCTCTACCCGAAGGAAAAACGGAGAAAAACCCGGACCAGGATGGGGCTACAGAATTAATGTACACAACCGTGCCAATGTTGAGTACACATAAAACTAAATTAATATGAGCCATACGGCAACACAACCATGCAAGAAAATAGTTTTTTAAATTGTTATAAGTTTTTTTAAAAGTGCTACAGCAATGGCGTGATAAAGTACAAGACGAATTTAACTTTTACTAAAATCAATAAATTCTTTTACAGTGTAGAAGCACTGGCGCAGGAGGTAGTTTTTAACAGCGGATTTGAAGATATTCAATTTCATAATGTCTTTTATATTATTGGGTAAAGAATTATATAGAACGATTCCCGAATGATAAGGTTCTTTTTGGCAAAGAGTGGTTGACACTCTAGGCCGATGAATGTAGAAAGGTGTGTGCTGTTTTTTAAATATTTTTTTGGACACACTTTGACAGATACGCATAAGTGAGCAAAGCGACAAGGGAAATCACAAAAGTATATGAGAAGAGAAATTTCAAAACAATTTAGACTTCTAATTGTGTACGTTAAAGTCCAATCGATAGTTATTTTGCTTAAATTACGATGCTGCGTGTTCTCAAAATGTAACTTACATAGCTATGCATTATTTATTACCAACAAGCATTGCTCATCCAATTATTGATCGATAAACCATCCTCAGAAAATTTTAAATTCATTGGTAACATTTTTTAAAGGTAATATTCATTTTTTTTTATGTCGGTACAAAATAGTCGTTGTTAATGACGGTTACTGCAAAATTCCAATTATTTTTTATGTTAATGACGAAATCCTATTTCATAAATTCATTTAGCATGTTATGATACAGCTTCTTTTCATGAAAAAATAGTCCTATACCCCTCGCTGTGTTTTCACTCAAGAAACAAGCAGTATGATTTAGTGCTCCTCTTATGATTCAAAAAGACAATTGCAATTCGTGAACACGATACAAGGGAGAGAGAAGTGACTATCTCGCACGTACAAGTAGCTGACGTTGGAGATCAAACAGAAAACCGAAAGGAGGGTGGGTAATAAGACGAAGGCTAAGGGTGCTGAGGCTGTAAGAAAGAGAGGGATTGGCGATTTACAACCCTCATGGAAGGCACTTGGTTTGTGTTCCCAATGACGCAGACTACGAGGGGAGAAAGAACGACTGTGAAACTGTTGACAGATCCTCGGATGTGTCGGACAGTGATAACAAAAGGCATCGCTAACAAAAGGTTTCGAAAGACGATTACAGAGAACGATGACGTACAGTAAAATCAATTCCTGGTATTTAATGACAGTAATGTCAACGAACACTTACAATAATTGCGTTTGTTATTCCTGGTGTATCGGAAGGTAATGAAACAAAGAAATGCTGGTCGGAGTGAATCGGATTATACGAATATGTATGATGACATTGATGACGCGTTTGGAAGCATGGATTGTGATGTTGACAGCACCGCTAATAACGACGTAAACGCTAACACAACGGTATTGAAACGAACATTTGACGAACAATG
Source organism: Laupala kohalensis (assembly GCA_002313205.1). Taxonomy (NCBI): domain Eukaryota; kingdom Metazoa; phylum Arthropoda; class Insecta; order Orthoptera; family Trigonidiidae; genus Laupala; species Laupala kohalensis. The sequence continues at coordinate 122,338 of NNCF01127707.1, read as the reverse complement.
GACCCAAAGCCGACAGTTGAAGCACAAGAACTAAAACTAGCAGACACATAGGATCCAACGCCAATACTGATACGGGAACAGGCTCCATCGCTCTCACCAAAACTCATGAGGTTGTATGGTACTGAAAGACTGATTAAATTTTATCGACATCATGACAATGGTTTGTATAGTAGGAATTTAATTACAGTATTCAAAAGTGTGAAAGATTATCTACGTTATCTATTCTTATGATTTTTAAACACTATTCTCAGAATAATCGATAGTTCGATAATAATTTGTACATATAATTTTTTTTGCGTTAAATTACAAACGTATTGACAATCTATTAGTATTATAACTCGTAGCTAACTTTTCATCTTATCTAGGAATTTTTGCTGAAATTTTTGAATCCGCCTCAGCCTTAGGGTCCTTGATTGGAATTGATGGGATGGTCCCTTGCTTGCTTCCGGAGAGTAAATTAGTTTATTGTCCTCCACGTGGTTATACGCAGTTTGTACTGTTTTTTGACAATAAATTTATTATTATTATTACGTAGTAGAAGTACTCTGAGTATAGTTGCATTTGTATGTTTTTAACGTATTCTTCTTTCTTGAAGATGGACAATATTCAAACTAAAACTGTTTTCTCTCTACTAAACATATTATACACTCGCGACGTGATACATTTTTCTCAAGAATGGATTTGTGGTTTATGTTTCACTATCCCGATGATATCATTTAGTTGAATTTGCATCACACATAACAGTGATTTTTCTAAATCCATCACAAGTGCAACTGTCACACACAGCACAACTATTCTCAGAGGCCTCACAGAAGAGAGACGTGTTGAGGACACATCGTTCGGCACAGTACGTCGCACTCCACCACCATCACGCCGCCGCAGGGAGTCCGGCGGGAGCCGACGACGCACATAAAATGTCACGAAGCGTTCTGAAAAGAAAACAACATTTATCTAAATTACTCATGCTATGAGGGATGCTCGCTTTCTGAAGTCGACCTCTCGACGCCTGTGTTGCGGGTTGGAGCAGTAGAAACGCAAGAGGACTCGCTCCGTTGCCGGCGGCGGTAGCGGCGGCGGCTGTGAGCACGCGGCGCGGACCGACGCGCACGATCGATAAGCCGACACGCCCACTGTCTGCCACTAGCACTTGGCGATGCTTTGTTGCTCTCTTTACGGAGAAGATGTTCACACTTAAGTATATTTCTCACTGCAGTCGCGCTTAAATGAACGGAAATATGGTTACTATGGAGGGGGGGGGGGCAGGTGGTCAGTGACCCAGGCCACAGGGTTCCTCTAATGGTAGAGTTTTTAAAATTTATTGTAGTATTTATAAATGGGATATGTAGCGTGCTATTGAAGCTTATCTACATGGAGCGATAGGAGGTAGGAGTTGGGTAGTAGGCTAGTGTTAGTTGGTGGGCCGTTTAGCTGGGTTTACCAACAACTTGGCCCACATGGAGGTGTTCGTTGAAGTAATTAGTAATACTCGTAGTTAAAGTTATTGATTCTAGGAGGAGGTGGATAGTGCAGTAGGGTTCGCTTAACTGGGACATTAATGCTACAAATTTTTTTCTGGACCCATTGGGTATTTAACCCGGGATGATTTGGTGAAGAGCAAGAACGCTATCACCTGAGCCACCAGAGGGGTTTATTATAGATGAATAACAAACATAAATATGAAATCAAGAAAAATTGAAAGTTATCACCAGAAAAATATAAGTAAATTGGCATTTTGGGTCTGAAGAAGGGACTGAAGAAGAATAAATTATTGCTGATAGTTGACTGTCGATAAATAATTGTTCACTGAAGCTATTTGTAAAGTAACTGTGTTTTTCTAGTTTATTTATATTGTGAATTTTAATAACTACTAAGTACGATATGCCAATTAAATGTGTATGGAAACGTATTGAAATATTTTCGTATGCTTATTTTTTCTTTAAACGTATGGGGGGAGAGGAGAAGAGCAGGAAGAAAGAGGGAAGAGTAGTGATGCTTGACTATGCTTGTGTCAGAAGTGTAAAAAAGAATTTCGAATTTTCGTTCCACCCCACGAACTGAAGCAGAAAATCGTTAGAAATCGGTTGTAATTTCGGTAAATCACGGGAACCTGGGTCGTAGTTGTTGACAATTTCATTTGAGTCCGGAAGAATCTATACACTGAGAGCCAAGATTTCAAACAGCAACTGACGCGTAGATCCCATCGTTGGATATTTTACTTTGTAAACAGAAACTAAAACTTGTATCGATATACATTTCTATGTATAATTTATTCTTCTGAAACCAAGCGGATCTGAACTGAATTCCAGAGCAATCTACCCCAGGAAATTGGTTTCAGACCGAGAATGAACTGAATTGATTCACTATAGTTTTATCAGTCGAATTTATTAACCGTATTTCTTTTAGAGATCTTAGATATTTAACCTTATTTACTAATATTGACATAATATTTCGTACCTGGTAAAATTATTGACCTGGTAGAATTATACAACACGTATTTAAACAAGAGGTTTGTGTGTTCCGAACAATAAATTGCATGTGTGAGAAATGACTGTTTTTGTAGCCGATTGGGTATCATTGGAACAAATGACTTCATCCTTGAAATAATACAGCATATCGTGATGAAATAAGGGAACATAACACTTTTGGGAAAACGAGTCGGATCACTTATTTACATGGATTTATTTTAATAACTAATTCTTAAGATTATTTATTTATATATAGTAACGTCTTGGCTTTTTTTTTTGGCTTTTAATCTCAATGCATGAAGCAGCGAGGTTCAAAAATAACCTTAATGAGCGGAAAAATACGTGTGGAGAAAACATGAGAATTTGATCCAAATAAAACTATGTTCTTATTTCTAAACGGTTCAGTAATTTTCTTATGATATTGATTTTATTATTACATATTCTTCAACATGAGTTCAACTCTACCTACAATTATTTTGGCTCTTAGAAAATACATGCGGTTTCTATTCATATAGTATTCTTATTCATATTATATTTTGAAAAAGATATTAAGAACAATTTGATTTGGGTGCGAATTGTCTAATACTCATCTTAACATTGTGAACTTGTTTAAAAGAAATAGAAAAATAACGTTTGCTGGCTGGTACAATTTAAGAACTTTTTCAGTCTGTCGGGAACTGATAGGTTAAGAAATTGAATAAGAAAGAATGGATGGCCAATAAAAACAAAAAATTTAGGTGTCAAAATATTCAGTTGGTGACTAAGTCACCATAGTTGGTAAGACTTCAGCATTTTCGATGTGGCGTGAATGGTTGATGTTCGTGTAACTCAAAATTTTTAACATTGTGTTCTCCATTTTTTTATTCGAAAGGCCGAGAGCTCTTTCTACAGAATATTTATCGTCCTCGGGCTAAAATAAAAAGATATAAAGGAATAATTTTTAAATACAATGATACACACAACCAAAAATTAAAAATTAAAATATGATAAGAAAATATGCATTATAAATGAAGTATGTGGAATGGAGATATCACCGAGAGTAATATGAACAAATATGAGGATAGATACGGTATGAATAAAATCATTTAGAACAACAAAAATAATAGAAAAAAATTCATTCATTAGCAAGCTGATTTATACATCAATGCATATTCTATTGTACCCTTCGTATTATCATTGTGTACTTAACGTCGGTCGAAAGAACATATGAGTAAAGAAAATAGAAAAATGTGTTGTGACCACTTCCAATTGTACTTGGTCCATTCGCGCTATACCGGAAATACCAAAAATCTTCCTTGAGATTTAATCATCCAGAATTGAGTCTTTGTATAGTCCTGGAATTATAAAAGGGCCTACGTAAATTTTCTAAGTCCTGCGCTAAGTTGAAGCCGTTAGATTTGCAACGCCTCGTCTCTGAGACGGAGGAGAAGCTCCTCACTTTCGTTCGACCAATCGTAGGCAAACTTGAAATTGTTTCCATATTTGGCGGACCAATAGAAGACTAGTACTGGCGAATATACCCCTATTAAATCGTAACGAGTGAAAATGTTTTATTACGCCGCTATTAAAGTAATATTTTGTAAATTTTTATTGTACACATTTTGGACTTCCATAACAAAAAATATTCTGAATATTCTCAACTTCAATAAACTTTATCATTCTTTATATTTAAATGACATCTCAAGATTGGGTGTCTCACAAGCCTTCCTAAAGAATATAAAAGATATTAGTCTCAGTAAAAAAGTTTGCGTCTCACTGTAAAAAATATTATTTTTATCATAGAATTTGGATATCGTCGCAAGATATCCTATGGATTTTTTAAAATTCGAATCAGGAATTACTTATAAATATTCCTATAATTTCTGAACTTTATACAGTGGCGTAAAGAACTCAAAGTTCATTGGAATGGAGTGATGTGTATTGTCTAACGTAATTTCACATAATTTGCAATTCTTTTATAATATTCTTATATATCAATCAAAATTCAAGAATGATAAAAACAATTGTATAAAATATGAATGAATAACACTAAAGGTTAATTCTAGTGATAATAATGTTAAACGACTTAAGGAATAAATAAATTACATATACTAGAAATATAATGATCCCAGATATAACTCTTTGGTTGTAATAGTGCAACATAAAACAACATGCTCAGAGAGTAATATTACAAAAAAATTTAGATTTCAATAAATGCACCAAAAACACAAATCACTTTTATTAAGATATTCAGATGGAATTGAGGTGTATTAACACAGATTAAGATAATCACACAATAAAACATCACATTTCAATTATGGTAAATTTAAGTAATTTAACAATACGAGAAAAATATTCCAGAATATAGTATATAATAAACATTAATATTACATTTAATTGCATCTTCCTTCTTTCCATCCTTCTTTCTTTCTCTCCTACTTTCTTTCTTTTCTTCTTTCTTTCATTTTTTTTTCTTTCTTTCCTTTTCTTCTTTCTTTCCTTTTTTCTTTCTTTCCTTTTTTCTTTCTTTCCTTTTCTCTTTCTTTCCTTTTCTCTTTTCTTCATTCTCTCTTTCCTTCTTTCCTTTCTTCTTTCCTTCTTTCTTTTCTTCTTTCTTTGATTTTTTTCCTTCTTTCTTTTTTTCATGTTTTCTGCCTGTACAGTCATTTAAATTTAGGGAAATTAATTAAAATTCATTCACTTTAATTTCAAAGTGTACCACTTCTATTCTTCACAATTACAGAATTCATTTGATACACAGATAATAATAATAATAGAAAATTCATTCTTCATTTAAAATGTTAGAATCAATATTCAGTATTATTAATTGATTTCAATAGCAAGGGACGAACATGGTAATTTAGATGCATTCTTTACAAGTATATAACTTAGACATTAAGCATAATACGGTATTAATTAGACATTAAGTATAGTATTTACAGTAAATTAAAAAAAGAGCAAAGCAGTTGACAAGAGTGCTAAAATTTTAAATATGAATAATTGTAACTAGTTAGTTTTAGCACTCCAGATTCAGTGTCATAATTTAAGAACTTAGTTATTTTAAATCTAGAAATCTCCTCTAATTAACAAATTTTTTACCATCAATACAATAGAGAATTTCGTATTTTCAGAAGGCGTTGAACAAAAATATGAAATTACACATAAGGTTTTTCATTGGAATATTTATGTGACTTATGCGGGGTTTTTAAATGGTGTTCTACTTTTTGCTGCCCTTTAAAATAGAAATTTAGATCGCAGAAGTGTTCTTCCCGGACAGACCACGGAGACGCGAATGACACGCCACTTTTGTTTAACAAATAGAACGTAAAATTAAAGAAGTTTTTATATTTGGTGGTCTAATGGTAGTGCAGAAACAACGAAGAGATTTCTTAAAAAAACTCGCGGAGATAAATGTTCAATTTTATCATTATTAGTGGAATCCTTTTTCAGTTTTTAATCATACTCATTTCAAAGTATTTATAGCTTGTAATACTTATTAAGTCAAAAAAAACAAACTTAATTTCTTCTTGAAATTCAATCAATTCGCAATTATCTGGTATCACTACGACGTGCCATGAAGTGTAGTATATTGAAAATTACAGTACTGTGTAACTAAATGATGAATAATGCAGAAAAATCGCTTTAGTTCTATGATACAATCTGGATAACATTGTAAGACTTCAATCACATAAATTTGCTAGTCGAGCCGTACGTTTACGAAATATTTAAATTTAAGCTTGTATCTTGAGAATTCTCTTTAGTAAAGTCAAGTCAATTTGTGTCCTTGTAGGCCCCAGGGTTCCCATCGCCTAAAGAAATAAAAGCATCTTGGCATCAAATAAGATGTGTTGTTTGTTATTTTTCGAAGATTTTATATTATTTGCAATTATTGCTTAATAGCAAGATACGTAACAGAAATAATAGATTACGAACGAAGAAGAGTGAAAAAACGGATCAAAACACTCCCGCAAATTAGAAAGCACTGATCACACACAAATATATCCATAAGAGGTATTAATTCAAACAATACTTTGTCGCATTTAAATTATAAAACCCTATTCTCAAACTCAATAATGATACTAAATGTAGTTTTGATCTGAGCAAACTCAATTTAAAAACCACATTACATTTATTTAAATTTCAGATTTTTTGCTGGATTTATGCTGATCACGTGTATTAAATAAACTTAATACTTTAGGAAGCTTTCTTTATTAAAATAATAAAGAACTTATAAAACGTTGCTAAATTTCGATTTTCTTACTATTGTATGTTCCGATTTTTTAAACACATTGAACAAAAATAAAAGTATTGCGAAGACGTTCGAATATATCAGATGATACGGAAATGAACTGCGAAAGCTTATCTGCTTTGATATCAACAAAGTTTGTGCGATGAAGCATTATGAGACGTTGCCCAATAGCGTGTTTAGGTTTTCTCAGCATCGTGAGATCTTTCATGAAGATATCGTTTATTTCACCACATTGCCAGCTGATTCACTTTCAAAAATCTTTTCTCGTATATCACCTAGGATTGAAACAGTGGCTTATTGACCGTAACATTCGTGGTAAGGCTTCGTTCTCCTGTGCACTCATTTAGTTTGTTCATTTGTGAATGATAGTATACAATAATATATTTCATGACAATATGTTTAGCTTTTAAAACTGAAATTACCCTATGAAATATTCCGTTAAGAAGAAAACGATCTACAAAAAATTACAGAAAATCATGATATAAATAAAGAAAACAATTCTAGAGTTTTTAATTTCTATGACAAATATGCAATTCTTTGTTGTATTGAAGTTACCAGAAATACGCGTGATATGATTGTATACTAAATCACTGTTTACTGAACTCACTAAAAGTTAAGAAATATGTAAAAGTAAACTCCATTTTCATAAGGATATTGAGTAGAAAATTAATATGCTTTAATTGTGTAATTTATAACCAAACAATATTTTTAATAAAACTATATTAGTACATCATCTCAAATTTATCTTCCAGTACTATTGAAGCACAATGTTCTGTAAGAAAAATGGTTTACGCACTTTCGGTATGTCTTGCTACGAATTGAAATTAGGTGCGTATTTTATAAACGTCATTTTTTGTGGGGTTTTAGAGCTCGTCAACGGCAAGGTCATTAAAGCCCTGGACTTCATTTAAAACACAAAACAATTTTTATAAGATGTCCGTTGTAAAAAACAATCTAGCTTCTTCAAATACGTTTTTGGACGATGGTCTCGCTGGACACCATTTGTTTATACTTTTCAATGCGTTTTTTTCGGTTTCCAAGTCGATAAACGAGAAAGAAGTGTGCTTTTTCCACACAGTGAAACCTATGATGAAGATAAATGGTAATTTTTAGAATTCCTTATTCACAACCTACAGTTTCAGCACGTTCTTCATTTCGTACAAAATATAAAAAAGACTTTTAATAATAAACTACTAATAAACATGTATTTTTCTATCGCAGAATCTTCCAATAATTATATTAACTTTATATTAATAAATTTTTTTGTTATTGTTTCATTAAGACAGAGAAATGATATAAGTATACACTTATTGAAATTTTTAATTTGTTTGTTTGTTTCGATTTGAAAAGCTTCTTGTAATATTCTATTTTTCAATTCCCTTTAAATACGCTAGTCACACTCCCATCTTTCCTTCCAGAAGTACACTCGAATAGCGTAGAGACCAATATATCCTGGGATAGCACACAATCATTGGAGCAATGAGTGATGACAAAAATATAAATATTTATAATTTGTAAGAAAGTAAGTGTTTTTCTCATTACGATATTCGTTGGACTGTCAAAGTTTTGACTTCTAGTCAGACTTCCTCAAGGCTATTATTATATATATCTGGGGTCTGTAACTTCACTTACAAGAAAAAGTAGTCATAAGGAAGAAAATTTCTCTCCATAAAAATTAATGTCGGAAGCGAATAATAAATTCAAAACCACAAAAGTACTTTGGTAACTCGGTATATTTATTTTTGTGGATTTTCTGTACGTATCATTTCTTCTTCTCATATGAAAAAAAAATAGCGAGGCTAAGGAAAAAATATTCTGGTAAGTGATGTCGCACTAAAAAACGTATCTTTGAGACCATAGAAATACGTAGAGATGTCAAAAATATCGAAAATATGTGTTTTTCAGGTCACTGTGAATGCGTGTAAGCAAGATCTTCTAATTTTACCACTTAAGTCCAAAGCATATTGTGCTTTCAACGAATTACCATCATTCTAGTTTATTTCCTCTGCACGCGTAGTAAAAGAGTGAAATGGATGGCTGATGACAAATTTGTTATTGCAGTCGCTCTCCAAAATTCGATGCATTCTAAAGTGGTATTATTTCAGGTCATAGAACATGAAATCCTACTAATTCCTACTAAATTACGAAAGTTTCATTTTCGAAGACCAGCATAAATCCAACAACGAAATATTCTAAAATTTAAATACAATTGATGTGGTTGTTTAGTTGTGTTTGCTCAGATCAAATCTACATTTAGTAACATTCATGAGTTTGAAAGCAGGTTTTTCATAAGTGAAATAAGTCTAACTGTTATGTTTTAATCACATTTTATGTATATATAGGTTGTATCAATTAGTTATCAGTTTTTGTTTCAAATTTACGGATTGTTTTGATACTCATTTCTTTCTCATTCTTGTTCGTTCGTTAAAATAACAACTTATTACAAAATGATCCTGAATCTGGAATGCTGGAATCTATTAGTCACAATAATTTTGTATTTAGTTTTGTATTGTTATCAGATCATTTGTTTTGCTGGTTTTTTATCCTTACTCTTAATATGTTTAATGTCTAATCAATATATTTATCTTCACAAATATGAACAATCATGTTGATTTGTGAAAATTTATATAAAGAATGCTTCTGAATATTCTCGTTTGCTCCCCGCTATTGAAATCAATGAATTCTACGGCATGTGGGTAGTAATAAAGTGGAGAAAATGACGAAATTGATATCTGGGACAATGTAAGATAATTAATAAAATGCTATATTAATTGCGATATTTTATTGTCTGATAATCTTAGATAATACGCATGAATACAACTCAATTGTATTTTGAAGTCTAAATAAAAGTGATATGTTCCTTTTGTTATATTTTCTGAGAACTAAGAATAAACTTTTTTGTAATGTTAATCTGAGCATATTGTTTTATATGTTCCACGATTACAGCCAAGCGTTGTATCTTGCATCAGTACGTTTCTTAAAGTCGTAATTTATTTATTGGTTTAAAATTATTGAAGATATCATTAGAATTAACATTTATTGTTATTCATTCATTTTATAACAAATTCCTGTCTATAATGCTTGATTTCGGATTGACCTCTAAAAATAGCATGAAAGAGCTGCGTATTATTTGAAATTACAAGAAACAACACAATAATTGATGATAATGACCTTAAGTTTATTGCGCCACTTATAAAATTCAAAGGTTATAAGAACATTAATAAGAAATATTATATCGATTTTACAATAAGAAGCAAATCTTTTTATGGAGAAGTTTAATTTGTTTATACTCCCTAGGACGGCGTTGTGAGACAACAAAACTTGAGATGTCATTTAAATATAGAGAATAATAAAGTTTCTTGAAGTTTAGGACATAAAGAATATTTTTGTTATGGAAGTCCAAGACATATATAATAAATATTTACACAATATTTCTTTAATAGCGGTGTAATTAAACATTTTCTCTCGTTAAGATTTAATAGGGGTATTTTCGCCATAACTAGTCTTCTATTGGTCTGCCAAATATGGAAGTAGTTTCAAGTTCTTCGATTGTTCGAAGGAAGGTGAGGTGCTTTTTCCCCGTCGCAGAGGAGTGGCGTTGCAAACCTAACAAACCCAAACTGCTAAGAGCGCGGGACTTAGAATATCCACGTGGGCTCTTTTATAATTCCAAGACCGTACTTATATTTTTAGTTTTTATTGGCCATCCATTCTTTGTTATTCAATGTCTCACCCCTAAAGCTGTAGACATTTAGAAAAGAGATCCTAAATTAAAATAATTGTCTTAAGGAACACCACTTACATATTTTGCGAACGAGTTCGCGAAATTGAGAACAGCTATGGACAGATTGTACACAAAACAATGATGCTAGAAAAAGAATTGTTTTTAATATTTTTTTTCCATAAACGTTTCATGTAAAAAGCTATGTCAAAAATGTGATTCTCAAGGATGTATTCCATAAATTAAATGAAGAAACGTATTTTATGTCACTTAGGAGATTGCAGTTTAATGCTTCATGGAACTGTCTCAGTTTAATCATAGTTACTGGAAGCATTTGAATACGAGATATACTGGTCACAAGATAGATACGAGAACTAATTACATTGGTCTCCTCGTTCACCTGATGTAAATCCGTTAGACTACGTTCTACGGATATATGTAAATTCATTGGTGTATTTGACTGCAGTGTTCAATGCGGAAACTCTTGCAATTGGTGATATATTTTAGACAATAGTTGTACGTTCTGAGCTTTGAAATGTTAGGATAGAATATGGCAATGACCAGGAATTTTTACTTACGTATATGAAGGTGTAATATTTTAACTGAGGAACTTTGGTGATTAAAGTGTGTGTGTGTACTACATAGTCCAGTAAAACCGGCAAAAAAATTAATGTATGGAATTGTATTAACTACACATGAAACCTATAACGAATCGTATTCATACTTAACTTCATTTCCTATTTATTCCGTATTGAAGTAACAACACAATTTATCTTTCTGTAAGTAATACGTACCAATTTTTAATGGGATCCTAATTAAATGTTTTGAATATTTTTAGTACTCATTGTCAACACTACTCATTTCGGAAACCACATTGTTTAAATAATATCGTTTACATTTTAAATATATCTACAACTTTAACTGACCTGCGGTCACATTGAGTGAAGTCTCTCCAAAAGGTACGATTTCCGATCTCAGAAGAAAAAAAAAAGATATTAAGTGGAGGTATATTTTACTCATGATATCCAACTAGAAACATCATTTTTATTTCACTTAAACGTTCAGAATCATCTTTGGGGAATAGTTTAGCAAATATATCGGCTTCGACAACATTAATAAAATAGAAAAAAGTAGAAGTCAAAAACGCTCATGGATCACTGGACTTATGAACTTTCTCATAACGTAGAGTATTTCTTACCACACTCAGTAACAAATATAGTATCCACTCGCAGAAGAACATCACGAAAACTCGCCAATAAATGTAAATGCTGAAGAAGTATTTCAATTTTTTACCACTGCATCTTTGTAAACGCGCTCTTTTTGAAGGTGTTTCTGGTCAAAACGCAAGGAATCTAATGAATATTTGAAAGCACTATAATATCATAGTGTTTCGTAATTTGAACCGTGGTTGAAAACTATTCATACGACACAAACATGTACTTGGTAATTGTGGTGCTTTAGCAACATTATCAAAGCATGATAAATTAAAAGTCGTTTCTATGTTGCTCATTTTTTTATTATTGGTATTAGAAAGCTTTTTCGGCTGCATAGCAACCATCGTCAGTAACATACACTGAGTGTTGAGGAATATTTTTGGCGAATGGCCATTCGCCAAAAATATTCCTCAACACTCAGTGTATGTTACTGACGATGGTTGCTATGCAGCCGAAAAAGCTTTCTAATACCAATAATAAAAAAATGAGCGACACAAACATAATTCCTTATTCAAATTAATTTATATTATTTATACCACTTGTCATGGTGAATGTGTATGTATTTTGTGTGTGTGAATATACAATAATTATATTTAAAACAATAATTTGGGCTCTAATGACCTTGCTGTTGACGAACCCTTAAAGCCCCACACACAAAAAAAATCAATAATTAGTATATGCGATTTCTTGGTTTCAATAGTTATAAAAAGTTTGGAGGCACTTGATTTTCACAAAAAATGAAATGTGTTTTAGTGTCGTAATTAATTGTATTGGGCGACTACAAGATCTATGAGATGAGTATTTCAATGAAACGCCAATAATACTACCCTTTACATGATTTTAATATACATCTTTTGATACAAAAATTTAATATTCATATAAACATTTTTTTAAATACATGCATGAGTATATTGCAAATAAGGTTGTTATATATGATATTATAATAATTATAAAAAATCATGTGAAAAAAATATAAATGCTTATTTTATAATTACATTACTCTACTTTTTCATTTCAAATATCCATATTTTTATAAAGACAGTATACATTATTTTCTTTAAGAATTTTCTCATTTCTACATTTCGAGTAGAGAGACCATCAGAAATAAAATTAAACGACAACCCATCTCATTCCATCGTTCTTTGATCCTTGCGAAAGGAAACTGGTTTTGTTTGTCATCTCTGTCGCTGTCTATTTGGTATTGAACCTTCCTAGACGGAGCCTTTTGAAGATTGTGTCTGAGGGTCGATCATTCAAGAGCTCGACAGGACCGAACTGATAGAAGGAGGAGTAGGGGGAAAGCCAGACTCCCGGACTCTCCTTCATCCCGACCAACTTTATAACTAAGCTTTAGAATCGTCGGAAACCTGCTAAAATCGATGCGGAAAAAGGGATCGGAATATTTGACAGGTGAAGTATTGATACAGATATCCGCGGTGAGGCTTTTTTCCCGCTGTGGGCGTTTAGCGACTTGGTGAGAAATGAAAAGTTTTTCAATATCCTATCAAAGTCGAACGGGCAACTTACAATATTATGCAAATCGGAAAGTGAGCGCCGAGTCGAAGTAATAGTGTTGAGGAGACCTGGGTGAAGAAGGGAGACCTAACAACAGGGTAAACGCACTCGAGGGGAAAGTTGGTTATCAAACAGTTTAATGTGTGTACTTAAAAACTCAATTAGATTTACTGAAGAGAGTTTGTGGTTTTTGTTAACATTATTTGTAAACATCGTATTGACTAAATTTATTTTATTTTTTGGTCTCGTAATGTAATTTGTTTCTTTTTTCTTTTTGAAAAAACTCATCTATGACACTTCATTATTGTTTAGTCTAAACCATCACTTTTTCACACACATCTCGTTTCAATCACGTTTTTTATTCTACCCACATTATGCTACTGTAAGGTAATCCACTACGTAAATTCATTTCTATTAATCATAAGGATGAATATCAAACATTCACTCACAGTGGAATGCGATTACCTAGAACTGAAAAGTTTATTTATCCTTCACCTAACACATTTTTGTTGAGTACATTAGTAATAGAAAATTAATCCATGGAACTCAAAGAATTTCAACCGGTTCAAATTTCTCAAACAGTTTGTAATTGATATTGAAATGAATATTGAAATATCAAATATGGTGGTGATGTCTAGCTCTTTTGTGTGTTTTATAAAAATCCTATGAGGAAAAAAGGTTTTCAATATTTCAATTAGTTTTTGTTAATTATGAAATATTTTTTCTTAGTTATTTAATGTTTATGGCGTTTTAGTAAGATCATAAATACAAGAATACAAAATCCTCAGTTTTGGTGGAACATCTGTTATTCATACAGAAGGGGAAAAATAAAATACCTCTGTAATAATGAAAACAATACAATTACTAATTTATTATTGTTGAATATTGAATATTTTGTATTTAACTGAAATCATTATGTAATCATCTGGTGGCCGAGTGTTAACACGTCCAACATTGCNTCCCAAAAGTTACCTAACCAATCCTTGACATCTATTTAGTTTCAATTTTCGGCACCGCTGACAACTGATCATTTCCTTTTCCGCAACTCTTTTGCTAATTTACATGGTCTTCTTTATGTGAATGTATTATGAGAAAAACGTTGAACCAGCTTGTCCGCTTCATGGTTAGGGCTACTAATCTCTTACAAACTAAATTACTCTCTCTCTCTCTAATATATATATATATATATATATATATATATATATATATATATATATATATATATATATATATATATATATATATTATCTTGTTAACTCTCCTTTGTCTTTGCCACCTTACCTGCAACAGCGTCATTACAAGGTTCCTCTCTTTCTGTCTGCCGCGTTTTTTTCATTTAGTACTCTCCTTTCATAATTTTTCCATATTGCCCAATTTCTGTGGCATAGTATTGAACATGTTTTTTCTCATCTTTTGTGTCTATAAAGAATGGAAATCAGACACACAAAGAAAAAAACTCACTTTTTGAACAAATGTGTAAATGTGTTAGGATCATTTCATCATTTTTGCTTTCCTTTTCGCCTCTAGAACAATCTTAAGTAAACATCTTTATATTTTGTACTGCAATCCTCAGATAAGTATTTATTGAAATCTACAAGAATTATTATGTAAAATTCTTCAAAAATTAAACATATCGATGGCCCTTATGGTTAAGACTTTTTCTTAATTTGTGTTATCTCTGTAGATGAGTCATCAAATGATAAGAATTATGCTTGTACTTTTTATACAATAGATTGCAAGGAACTCGCTGCCTCTCTGCGATCAGAACGTGCTATTCAAATTTCTCTGCAACGGAAGCATTTTGATGCCAGTTAGGTAGTTGTGATTGAATGCGACGCATCTGCATCTTTTCCCATGTCTATACAGACTTGCATCCAAATATAGTGCAAACCGATTCACCAGTAGTTTGTTACTTTTCAAGATGTTGATTTGACGGATTATACTCCATAAAGAAACACAATTGACTAGCTGATACATGAACTTTTGCGCCTCGCTTATCACGTGACTGAACACTTTATATACGGTTGAATAATGAAAATAAATTACTTCGGGGAGAATCTTGTATCATGTATTTTTTTCATGGAATTCTCATATTGAAATGTATATTTATACTTCCTTACACTTATTTTTCTTACAGTAGTCTCTCTTTATATAGCTTATCGTATAACGAAAATTTCTCTAAAACGATAGAATGTATGAAGGTTGTTTGGTTCACCGCAACAGCGATGTGTTTATTCTTTTACGAATATTGTTCTCTTTGTAACGATGGTATTTCAGTCGTTCAAGTCGTTTCAGCTTAAGCTTAAATCGCTTCATTTCTTCGCGATTTCAGTAGAAAATCAGGAGGAAAGGAAACAAACTAAGAGAACAAATTTATTCCATTAATGTAAATAAAGGAGAAAAAAGGGTGTAATAGGGAAAAAAATTCTGAACCAGCTTTACTTCAAATTTAATGTGCTTAAATATTTGTCGTGTAGCGTTACTTATTTTGTTATTTTAAACACTTTACATCAAAATTTGGATTCTCTCGATGTAACGATCTATCTCAACAATGAAAAAAAAAATTTCCCAGACACTTGAATATCGTTATATATAGAGAGAGACGATACTCGAAAATATTTGCTACAAACGTACTTGCAAATGGTTTGAGCAGTGTTGGGAAACGTTTTGACAGTAAACACCCACATTCTGAAAGAGTAATGAATAGATGATGCATTATTAGTCAATGTCAATGAAGATTTTGAAAAGATTAAGTGTTCAAAAATTTACAAAGCAAGGTCTCATATAAATGAAACAAAACCTATCGCAAAATCGCATTATATCACAAGCCACAAATCAAATTAAGAATATTTGATCCAGTGTGGAAGAAACAAATGATGTTAGCGAGACGAACGCACAAAGAATCTTTCACTTCACTTCGCTTTTGGATACATTGCGAGGGCCAACTTTGAGGACAAAGAAAAAAATCCCAGTCCGCAGAAATGGACGCCAGGAAATTCCCGGTCTTCGTAAGACGTAAATCACCCACGACAAATTTTATCTTCCTCGCGCCACCTCACTGCCGGCCTTTCGCCAGCCGATCGCCGCTGGCTCTCTATTAGGTCTCCAGACGCCATTTATTTTCGAAATTTAATTTGAGACAAATAGTGGTACAATAATAGGAGGAGCTTTGTGTCGATTGAGACATGAGACCATATTTTCTAAACCAGAAATATTAAAGAATTTGAAACTTCAAGTGCATAGTCTTTTAGTTCGTAAAGAAGAGTTTACGTACATCAAGAAGTGGAAAACTAATTGTATAAGTAAATATTATATTTTGTAAAAATATCTTGTAAAAAGTATTTCAGGACCCTACAAATATAATTGAGAAAAGTAATTTCTATTCTATTCCTAATACTGTCTGTTATTTACCATTTTAATTAATTATACTGATTGCTTAGGTAATCAGAAAAAAACTGTGTATATGCAAATACAGCGGTGTAATACACGTGGGTGAAGTTTTGTAGCTGGGGTTTGCCTCACCCATTGTAGATGGGAGTAGGTTCAGTATCTCATATTTTCCGGCAACCTACCTGACCTTTTTGTCTATCGACAATATTTTTGTCGTAGTTTCTGTCTACTACAATAATTTAATAATATTATATACGATTTTATAATAAGAAAAGTTGTAATCGTTGATATAAATTTATTTATTACTCTTTCTCCGTAATTAGATGTGCTTAAAAACATTATCGCACTGCCCTTTATGCTCGCTGGTTAGTCTACGCCTACTGGCGGTATTTAGTTTCAGCCTACTGACAGGGGAGGATTCCAGGGGGTCCTCTACTTCTAAATGTAAACATATTACTGACAAAATCTATTTATTACTCCCTGCCTTTACACATATCAGTATAGATTACCCCTCCTTCACCAACGACTTTTCATATTCTTTCACATACGACCAACTGTTCTCACCAACTCCTTTATTCTCTGTCCATTACAACTCTAAACCCTCCTAGCTTTGCACACCTCCAACATAATTTAGTGCACATTGTCCATTTCAACTTCCACTTTCCTTCAATTACCATGAAACTTAACAACCACCGTCGTTAGTACACTGCACTTACCCAATTCGTCACCAACATCCAGAGTCTCTCCGTCCGCATTTTCCAAATCCACTCTCTGCCAACGTCCGTCCTCATCCAAACCACACTCGCGAATTTCATCTTGCCACCACCATCCACCTCCACCTTCTTCATTCAACCCCCTCTCCGGGCTACTCTTCCCTCCTCACTTCATCTATCGTTAGTCCTGTTGTCTATGTGCTCCTCCTAGAAACTGCTATCTCGCAATTTTCAGTCTTCCAATGATGGAACTTTCCAATGCAGCGTCGTGGTTCTCAAAACGCCCGGATGCAAGATATTGGAGTCAGGATTGCATATCAAAAAAAAATATACTGCCACTGAATATTATCTTATTGCTTAGAGCTTTTGGTATATTCTATTTTCCCCTTCACCCCTTGGCGTCAAAGTTTTACAACTTTTAAAGTTAATATGAAACAAAAATTTTTCTACTGCTGATATGGTGCTCTCCTTTTATGTACTAAATTTTGAATAATGATAAGTAATGAACAAAAAATAGTTCGCTTTTTGTTTCTTCACATATTTGACGTATTTTACTTAAATGCATCTTACATTATGATGAGTTATTTTAACATATTGCTAGTTATAATGGGAAATTTGTTTGATTCTTGTTCCACAAAAAAAAATATTAAATCAACTATTACGACAAATTTTGAAGTACTTTTTTCTTTCATTTCAAAAAGTATCAGAGGATTTAAAATGATTTAAAAATATACTAACTTATGCACACCACATAAAACTTTTAAACCTATTTTTTTTAGTTTATGAGAAGCTCCTATAGCTGTTTTCTTGATATTCATATAATCTATTTATTTTGCCGATAAAGGAAATGTCAATATCGCCCTTATCAATCCAAGAATTTGTGTCGGGTATTGTGGATATGAATATAAACAGAATATCTACACAGGCAGACTTCTCAATGGTAGAGTCTTCCAAGGGTGCGACGTTCCTTGAAACTAATCAGAACAATGTTGCTTTGACAAACTTCTTCCACGAGACGCAAAGTAGGTGATTTTCCCATGAATTTTAACTCGACAAACAATACGTTGCATTTCAACAGTGTGCCCTTACAATTCACTACTTCTTTCGTACTCCCTGGTACTGATGTACAGTATTCGTGGCTAATATATGGTGATACTTCTCATTATGATAAAATTTATAATTGGAAATATAATAACGGTGAATGATAATGGGGATGGAGGAAGCAACTAGGTATGAGCTCGATTAAAGATGTAGGGAATATTAAACCAACTGAGTTCTGATGAAGAAGGTATAATCCTAGATGCACAGAAGCAGTAGAACAAATAACAGCAATACTTATAACAAATTGTAAAATTTATTTCATTTTAAGGGACTGGAAAACAAGATATCTATGGTACAATATGAAGTGCCCTCAAAACTCACGTTATATCCTGAATGTTGTCAGTTGAAGAATTATATTTAATACCAGAATTTATTTTTATATTGGTTATATGTTTATATATATGACATTTATCTATACTGTACTTTGCTCCCTTTAATACTAAAATTTATGTTCCCAATGAAGGAACAGAACATATATTGATCGCAAAACGTTTTTATGTATAGTGAAATATGATATATATAAACGTATTAAAGAACCAGATGTGAGCATATTGATAATAGAAAAAAATCTTTTTGCTTTATGGTCTCCAGTTTTTTATAAATACTAAAAAAATTTACCTCCCACTGTTTTTTTATCTGAACAGACCACTTCATAATGTCTCTGTTTGAGAAAAGTTGAAGCACTGTAGCAGTCCGAATTCAAAGTTACATCATATACATCATGTAATACCTCTGATTTTTAAATTTATTAATTTGTAGTATTGAAGTGACGTTATACTTCAATATGGAAAACTATTACTTACTCTTCATCATTTCCAAAATCTGCGATGTGTCGTTTGTTCAACGAAAGAGTTCTACGGACTCAATAGCAAAATGTAGGAAACAGAAAACATATATTGTTAAATTGTGAATGGAACCACTAAAGACTGGAATAACTTACCTACAACAACACTTGCGAACGTATCGAAAGGAATAAAACTTTTCCGCAACCATCTTCTTGCTTCTTCGAAATAGGAGCACATGTGAGGTGCATTGTAATAAGGTGAAGACTAAGAAAATAGGAAATGCTCAACGCGAATAGTAGTGCAGTGTAGTGTAGTGAAGTGAAGCACTTTGCAATCCTGGTTTGGTTTTATTTTTTATAGTTATGAATTTCTTTTATTATATTATAGCAATTATATTACGTTAAGGGTATAGGATGTGGAATGATATATGTGTGTATATTGAAACATACTTATACGTATGAGTTATACGTTTGTGTCTGTATCTATTTGTAAGTGAAAATGTGTTGGTGTACGAATGTGAATATACAAACACATGGGTCTCATTTAGATTATTAATTTCTTAAATGTAATTTCATTCTCGTTTCTTGTGTACTACTTTTCTCACACTTCCGTTTGTGTGTGTATTTTATCTATATCTGGGTGAATATTTGTTATTTAATTTCTTAAATATGAATTTATATTATAAACACTATTATTATGCCGTTTTTCGATCTGCCACCGAGCATTGCTCACTTGCAGATTAGAAATTACTATTATTCTCAAATTTACCATCTTCCATTCTTTATCCCACAAACCTTTTATTCTCAAACGCGTTTACTCCGAAAAATTACATTTCGTTTAAAATGAGAGTAAATGACAAACTTTACGTTGTTTTAAATCAGACAACTTTTGTTGCACGGCAATTCCGCTATTTAGCTCCCCAAGGTAGTTGTAATTTAAAATAATTTTAATTCGTATCATATATCATCGCCTATTGTTCCTTTGTGTGTCGTCTTGTCAGGGTATACATTCATCCAGTATCTAATTACTCCCCTCTTTTGAATGGTGAACGCAATAACTTGTGCGCATTCCTCCCCTAGTATCGTAGCTGCTTCGTGGACTGACGGGCTGGACCAGGCGGTGGCCAATGGGCCCCCCTCTGGCAGATATCGTAATTCCAGCCACGTGCCGTACTTCCGCACTGGTCTGCAGAGGGCGCCTTCACACGTCCACGTTCCAGGCCTGGCCTGAGGCCACGTGTCCGTCTGCACACGCTACTCCCGCCCATTCCCCTTCTTTGGGTTTCTTCTCTCATTCGCTGCAGGCGAAACATTTCGTCTACCCTTTCTCCCTCCGACAATCCCTTATTCCCATTTCTCCACCTCCCTCCTCTAGTATCTATTCACACCCTCCACTGGCTCTTCCTGTTTTGTTCTCCCCTATCTGATTGACCCCATTCGAATAAATAAAGTTGTTTCATCCCCGTAAAATCCTTGTAGTCCTTTTCCCAATAGTGGATTTGCGTTATCTTCATTCGAACCACTGACAATATTTACTCTTGTGAAACTTTTCATTTTCTCTTTCATCGATATCGCACACCCTTCATACAATTCCTTGCTGCAACGTATAGATCGTTCGTATTTCATTTAACTCCTTTATTGTTGCATGTTGTATCACAGTTTTTACATTTCTATGTTTGTTTACTACGTATAAGTAAACTTCACGTCCTAAATTGATGATCAATCAATTATTCTTTTCAGTTCCAAATTTCTCTTCCCAACCAGTTAAGACGAATATGAATTAAAATTTGCGCTCAAGCTAATATTTTTGCTTCGTCACATAATTTACTTTTATGCCAAACTTGTGATTTTCTTAAGTTCATATATCTTTTCTTTTCTATTTTGAGATTTCCCTGTTAGTGATCTAGTAAAGGAACAAATAAAGTGATGAATTGTTACTTGTTCTGATGTTCAAAATGCAGTGCATGTATAAGGAGTAAAAAAAACAATTTCTGAAATTAGAACGCTGATTTTAAGTTGGAGTTTGGTCATCGAAGGAAAATAAAATGGAACTAAATGATATGGATGTGAATACATATCCTTCTTTTGAAAATATGAGTATTTTTACATTAAAACATTTAATTTTGGATAAATTTCTTTCGAGTATTTTCTCTTCACTCTGAGTGAAAGAGTTAAGAAAACACGGACAATTTAATTATACTCTCCTATTCGTTCTTTTTTTAACCTCTCTCCAACCGTAGAACCTATCGCCTAAACCACAACCTGCCGTGATCTCTTCACATCTCCGCATCATTTGAAACAAATACTTTCTCCGACCATTTACTTTATCCTTCCCTTTACTCCTGCCCCAGCGCACCCTTAGCGTTTGGGTCTGGTCGGTCCGAAGCGATTCCGATCCAATGTATTTATGTGAGCTCTTTATTCGCGACACCCATTGCGCCCATTTAATTCTATCGGCCACTGCCGCCCCCGTCAACATCGTCGCCGGTTGCCTACCCCGTTACTACCCCTCCCGTCAGACCAGCCACCCCCGCCCACCCGACCTTGGGCTCGGGGATGAGGCGGAGACGGGAAGGGGTCTGGGATTTATCGCCGCGCCGCGACATTGCTACTGCGACGGTGAAATATGGCTCAATCCGCAGCGGTCCTAGCGACGGACGGACGACCGTTCGGAGGTTGATCCGTGGATAACTCAATCGCCGCCACGACAACCCACCGTCGCTACCCTCACCGCCGGGACGCTATCCCCCTTACTCTTGGCGTTTAACCCCGCTGGCTCCTCGAAGCAATTGATGATGCACGTACATGGATACTACGTCTGCTCTGGATACAGGGTTCGTGGGTTTTGGGGACTTGAGGCTTCGGGTCGGAGTATCAATGCATTGCTCAACCCTCCTATTTGGAAGTAGATTGCTTATGTAAGCGATTATTCATTAGAACACGATTCTTTACTTCAGCATTTCTCGTTTCTTGAAAATGTGTTTGATAAATTTTATATTTTACATTATATTTATGTAATACGTATGTTACAAATTAATATAACATCTAATTTCTGGTGTCAAATAACAGTGTATTGTACCTTTCATCACCATCAAGAACCACCTTTTAAGAACTGAATTCATTTGCAAATAATGAGAAGATTTTTTAAGAACCTCTTTAAGCATTTCGAATGTAGTGGTGAAATGAACTATACGATACTGAAGTATGTTAAGAAAGTGTTTTAATATCAGTTATAATGACATTCACATCTTTAGTGTTTCTATCGTTTGTCTTGTTAATGTACTTTGTGAAATGAACCGCAGACATCTAGATACAGAAGTCTCGTGTTTACTGTTCTGTATCAAATTTAATTGCGGCAACTTTTGTATCATTGACGTTGTAATATCTTATGTTAATAAATGTTACGTTAATATAACGTTTACATACCTCTCTTATTTCTTGCTTTACAAATAAAATAGATGTGCAGAGAAACTGTTTTCGATTGTCGATTATCTCTGTATCAAAGAGTCACAACCCTCTATACGTTTTGGCTATGATTCACAATTTAAATCCAATTCCAAGAATACAACAATGACTAATATTCTTAATTCACTATCAAACTTACATCAAATCATTCACAAAAAAGCAACTCAAATTATATAACGTTGTGTAAGACATTTTTGTTATTATCTATAATAATAATAATAATAATAAAAGTGCCTTTATTTTGTCGAGAATTAGATCTTGAGGTCTGCTTTTCCGTCTAACCATTTTAAAACATTTACATTTTAAATATACGATGAAAATTGTGAGGATAGTATTTACATTTAAAACTGGAAAGGAATACTGGGGACCATCCCGGTGAAACCTTAAGCGATTGAGTAAACCCTGCAAAACCCCAATCGGGATGGCGGCTTAGTGCCGAACATGGGTTAAAAGCAACAGTAACATTGCAATATAATTACGAATATACCCATAGCAAAATATAGAAATTACAACAAGGATATCAAAACAAATTATTACATAATGACAATATTTACAGATTACATATTATAGTATGATTATACTTTACTAGATACATATTATACTGTATTTACAAATTATATACATATAACATAAGATCATATGAAGCTAGAGTATTGAAAGAATGAAAGAGAAAGAATGTAAAAGCAAAGAAGAGAGCGAATAAAACCCGAATGTGTAATAATAGTATATACAATCCTGTAAATCTATGTCAAAACATGAAGAATAAATGGAGAAACAATATCAATACTACCAATAAATTTCTTGGGTTACTTATTGTCATTTTGGAATTGAACGATTTAAATTAAAGACTGATAACCTCATAAAAACAATGAATTTGACAAGACATATTTTAAGACATCAAAAAGCGAAACGTTACTGTGACAAAGTAGAAATGTAATGTTGACTCAATAATGCAAATTTTTTTGAAAGGTAACTAAAGAAAGGAAATACAGAAACCCATTTAAAGGAAAGGGGGATTGAATTTGGAACCGAGAATCACAATCAGCGTATCATTAATATGAATTAGGATTCTTTCAAGACATATTGGTTTCTGGTTCTCGAAGGAAAAGGATTCTTAAGGTCAAAACAGCTTTTCCTTCTCGTACGAAGGCCAAGAAATAACGGCCCTCGACCCTCTGTGAACCTATGGGAACATTGTACGGGTGGGTTTGGGAAAATTGACTTTTGTTTATTTATTTTTTTCTCATGAAAACACATAATACCATCTAATGTACAAGAGCTAAGGGAACTAGAAAGTCTCCGCTGGAATTGGGTAGAATCAGTTTAGGAAACCTTTTACCTGAGAGGGGGCTGTAGTATTGACGATCCTACGGTTGTAAGGTTGCCTTCCTTGCGGTGGGAGAGTTTCAATACCACCCCTACCAGTTTTGTAAGGGTAATGGATTGAAGTTAGGAATTAATTTTCATTTTTTGTTTTGCAAAGAAATTGATTTTAACGACAGACTTTAAACTAAGGGTGCAAATACAAATAATGATAACCATATCCACATGTTTCTCCTGGAAAGTTCTTTAGAAGGGGAACATGATTTTTGGGTCGTCACGTTTTCGATCCCTTATATGTAGAATGTTAGATGATGTGATTGTACATTTTTATTTGAATGTGAATCTTGCCCCTCATAGCATGTAATGAAATGTTTTTGATACCTTTTTGAAGATTCTTTCAACAGACTCTTCCGGTGAAGATGCCTGTCTTAGCTTATGTCAACCTATTTTTCTATACTTCATTTCATTCTTGATATAAAATTACTGATCCATCAGTCCTAGTCCTAATTTACCTGTAGTCTTCTCTCTTCCATCTCTTAATAACACACGTGGTTTCCTTAAGCATTCCCTTTCAAAGCTTGCTACCTCTTATGCATTCACCCTTACTTCAAACAATGGAGATCGTTATCATACAGAGACAGTGATTAAAATAGCCTCTGAAGCCATACATAGACTGGAAATTGAATAACAACTTAGCGAGAGAATCACAATTAGTGATGGTGCTCTGCGACTCACGTTAAGTGGAACATTAGTGAGACGAGCTGTTGGCTGCCGTTTGCGAAGTTAACATGGAGAGAATCAGCGATGCGACGGTTCGTACGATTGCCGGGGCGGTATTTGCTGGAGACCCGCTAGGTTCATCTGCACGCCCATTGGAAATGGTGCTCTAATGTGTCGTGCTTCATGAAGCGTAACCTCTGCTTCAATCCCCACCTCACCCCTTCCCTGGCCTCCCTGACTACACTATCAGAAGCGCAATTCCCCACTCTGTGGCGGCTTCGCCGTTCGAGTAAATATTTGTTTTCGAGATGGTCGCGATTCAACCTAGTTTGTATTAAGATCGTTCGAAAATGAGTATAAAATCGAAGTGGGACGATCAAACATTTCTTTTCAGAGTCCCCTCAGAAGAAGGAATTGAACTGATGTGAATTGGTCAGGTGTTGGTTATTCGTTATGTAACCACTTAACAAATGATTTTTAAACTGCATGTTGGAGAATATTTAAAGACTTGGTCCATTGAATAAAAATATTTCATCATTTTGTCTTAAAAAGATTGTATTATAAGTACAAACAAAATAATAAAAATTCAAAATATTTTAATACTCACGCTCTGATCAGTCTGCGAAATATGCATAGAAATATTCCCTTGAAAATCATTCTTCTTTAATTGTTTTAAGTAACAATTAATTCCAGTAAAATATTAAATGAAGTCATTGGAAATATTGGTATTACAATAATTAACTTTACAATTCAGAAATTCGAGGTCCCTCACTTGGATCGAAAATATCTATCAATTACTGAATTTCTATAGGTATTTTTACAAAATTAAATTATTCAACCTGTTTGAGTTTTTCTATTGTGAAAAATAGGAAATTGTCCTTCGTGATAAATGCCAGAATATACCTATTACAAAATGCTCGATGATAATTTTTTAAAATTATTTTTGCTTTGTTCAATATGCAGGTACGGATTATGTTTTATGTTCGTCTTTTTAATCATTTTTGAAACTATTTACTTCACGTACCAATATACATCAAAATACAAGTATACTTCTTCGTTTTACTTCTAAAATACGTGAATAAAATTCGTAAAAATAATTTCCAGTGCGAATTCTTGTTTAATACTGTAAATTATTACCACTTGACTAACTTCAGACGAATNNNNATATATATATATATATATATATATATATATATATATATATATATATATATATATATATATATAGTGTCTGTACACATGACGTATTTGGACAAAATAATACTTTGGTAGTTACTATCAGGGCTCAAAAGTAGTAACAGCATACCATCATGTTATAAAACTTTAATTTACGACAGGGGAGAAATTAATTCTACAAAAATGTAAAGAATTCTCTTGAGGTAGTAACCCTCATTTCACATCAAGAGACCACTTAGCTTCTCATCTTTATGACTTTCAGGATAAAATTCTTCTGAAATGAGCGTTAATGAAAAACGAAATTCTGAGATTGGAAACAAAAAGAAAATTGTCTCAAACTGTTTCACTAGATATTACAATCTGAAGAGAATATTAATGCCTATGTTATGTTGCTTTGCACATTTTTCACGCTACACTTTGTAATAATTTTCCTTGTATTTAGTCGATCATAATTTCATCGCGTAAGAAACACCAAAACGCTACACGAATTTATTAGCACAAATAATGCTTTAATCACTACGTTTCTGTTCTCGTATATTGTTTCTTACGGGAAAAAGAATTATTTTTGGTTACTTTGAACTAAGAACCTTATAATAACTATTGATGTTGATCTTGACCAATGTATTAAATAATTTTAGTATTATGTAGGAAAATTTAAATAATATGTCCAAAAATATTATTGACAAATGGATTGGCAGCCGTGGTAGGTTTGTTTCGCCATGACTGAACTTATTAATTGCCATTTTTGTGTGTGACCTACACCAGGAAGGCTGTAGAGATGTATTGTGTTGTATTTAGAGGTTATGGCTGGTGGTTATTGATGATGGTGTGGTTCCATAGGATGCAGGTATGTGGTTTTGTATTATCAGATTTTTCGGGTATGTGTTTGTAACAGTTTTCATAGTTAGATGGGGAGTAATCATCGATATATTATTTGTGTTAATAAGATGTTTCAAAGTGTACTATAAATAATGTAAATTGTGTATGTTCATTGTAGCCCTGATGAAGGCGAAATAAATTGTCGAAACGTTGGCGTTGTAAAAGAAAGAATCTTTTTTTATTGTTGACCAATCCTCTTGATATATTTCTGTTACTGTTTCAAAATAAAATATATTTACTTAATGGTTTGTTGAAATGCCCTTTATGGTTCATAGAAATGTACGTAATAGAAACTATTGGATTCTTAATATCACTTTTATTAATGATAGAAATAAATAATTTAAGATATAAAATTTACATTAACTTTCTCTTAATGTATGTATCTTATGTATATTATACACGTATGTATGTATTTTATCTTATACACGTAATGTATGTATGTATGTAGGTATGTATGTATGTAGGTATGTATGTATGTAAGTATGTATGTATTTTATCTTATCTAAGAATTTTTGCTGTTATTTTTGAATACGCCTCTGCCTTAGGAATTGATGGGATGGTCCCTTGCTTGCTTCCGGATAGTAAAGTAGTTTATTGTCCTCCACGTGGTCATACGTAGTTTGTACTGCTTTTTTGCCATTTATTATTATTATTATCTCGTTTCGGCCAGCTAAGGACCACGAATGACGAGTGCCAGTAAGGTTCAGTTTTTGTGAGAGTTTGCTCACTAGACACATCGTGAATTTTACCGTGATCGGAGGAACAGCGTCTAGATAGGATCCAGATTTCTGAATCCGAGTATTACAACAGCGGTTGTTAGCCGCAGAGGGTGAACTTTTCATACATCACAGCTATTTAAACTCGCAGCGATCACACTGACAACGTAGCCATGGAGGGGACAACTTTCTCATAATGTTATTTAATAGGTTTCTTAATTACCTTCCGTTTCACGAGAAATGTTTGGTAATTTTTGTGACAATTTAATATAGAAACAGTTTTAATTTACACATCTATCAGTGAGTAGAGTAAATTTTCTCACATATAAACATTTAATGTATAGTAATGGTTTATGTAACTCGTCCATAGTGTTAATATGATAAATGATTTTTCGAAAACGTTTGTATTTTTCGAAAACGTTTGTATTTTTCGAAAACGTTTGTATTTTTCGAAAACGTTTGTATATTATCTTTAAAATCGTGAAAAACATATGCTCCTGAAAGTAAAAGAAATGTGCAACCGCGTTTTCTAATTTTCTTAGAATATTCCAGAATTAATTTATGGAAGAATTTTTTGATGGGTTTTATTGCTTTCGAGTAATTATCGAACTTAATAAATTCTTGATGGATCTGATACTCTTTTAATTGAAACTTGACTTTTTGTGAATCACATGCATATCGGCTCAGCATTAATCCATCGAACACTCTTCTCTCCAAACAACTTATGCCGCCGACACTTCATTCACTTCTTACATTACCTCGCGTCGCGCTCCCAGATTACGTTTCTGTATTGCAGGTGCATTCCCCGATCCCACACCTCGGGGCGTGTGGGAGGGCGTGGTCACCGTGGGTCTCTGCGGTCTCCTCGTTGCGTTCCCGCGGTGTGCGTTTCACACTAACGCGATGAGATACTCGCCAAGCGTCGCAGCACAGCAACTGCAACGCCGGAGGTGGTCTTCTGTGATGAGCTCCGTGTGAGAGGAAAAGAGGAATACCTCATATGTCGGTATTGGATGCAATTCCTCCTACATTCGATTGCAACAAAGGTCCAGATGGGGTGTCCTGGATACACAATACTGGTTTGTGGCCGTGAAGTTTGGCGATCTCAAGTTGTAAGGGGGTGAAAACAGGTGGAGTTGTCTCACTTCTATATACCTTCTTTGAAGAAGGTGCAGTCTCTCTCTCTCGGAATAAAAATAATTACGCCAATGATGCCCCTCTGATGGCTCAGATGGTAGCGTTCTTATTTATTCCGCGTTTAATTCCCGGTGGGGCCAGAAAAAATTTGTAGTTTTTCACATGAATGTTTCCAGTTCATATATAGCTGTGACCACTGAAAAGCAAATCCTCCTTCCTCTATCCACCTTCTCCTAGTATCAATAACTCTTACTATTGCTAACAACTCCTACTAATCCCTCCACTGGGCCAAGTAGTTGGTAAACCCAGCTAAGCGTCCCATCTTCTAACGATAGCCTACCACCCAATTCCAGCCTCCAAACGCTCCATGTAGATAAGCTCCAATAGCACGCTACATTTACCATTTACAAATCGTACAATAAGAAAATAATAACACCACCATTACTCTTCTACTACATAACTGAAGGAATATATAAATTTCTTATTGTCCAGCAGGTTGAGGAGATCTGGTATATGTTGTGGACGTTAGTCATGTGTAAAAATCCCTCATGAGGACTTGGGTGTTAAATCTCGGCCACCTAGTAAATAGTAGTTAATTCATTGAACCACACAGATTCCAAGACCACGGGTTAGTAGGACTTATTGAAAGAACTCTAATGTAATAATTGAGATTCACTCATTTAATATAATAAAACCGTGTGTGTTTTATCTCATGGCATACGAGGTCGGTTATTGTGGTTGTGTCTCAGTTTTGCGAGTTTTACCAAACACCCATGTTTATATTTACGTCTCATATTTACCACAATAATGAGATGAAGAAAAAGTAATGATATTACGATGAAATTATTCGTACTGTACACAAGTCTAATTCGTTGTATCACTAGTAGACTCACGACTTCATTTCATTTACCACTTTGTCAGTTTTATTTAATACGTTCTGAGAACCAGCGACTTTCCTTGAGCCATAAAATATATTTAAAAATATTTTTGTCAGAGAGCTTACAGCATACATGCTTTCCCGAGATTAAAACTTTTAATTGAATGTAAAAGGTCAGTGTTTTTGGAGTCGCTGAGCTCGTTTTTTTAGAGTTAATAAAGAACAAATTGCAAAGAAATTATCAATGTTCTAAACGTGATATCACGATTTCATTGATATCGTGTTATCTTAGATTTTCTCTTGATCTTAGTAATATAAAACGAATGAGTGCAGTTTTTATTTAATGTATGTGGTTCAATTTTCGTGANATATATATATATATATATATATATATATATATATATATATATATATATATATATATATATAAAATACTTTCTCTATGAAATTTTGAGGATGTAGCAATAAGTTTAATTTCTACACTAATCACTGTCTTGTCTCTTTCTCTTTAGTGTTTCTTTGAAAGTAAACTCAAAATTCACGTGCGGCCAAAAAATGTATATCCTTTGTATGCTTGCATTCATATTTTGTTATTTTAGAGAAATTCACAGTTTATTAGAAGGATTTAAGGAAAAAGGATCCTTAAGAGAGCATACATTATACCGTAAGTCTGAAGAAAAAACGTAAACATTATAAAAAAATAAAAAGTATCAAAGAAATATACATAGTTTACAACGAATGGAAAAGGTTTCACCTAAAAGTCCTTGAAGGCACAAAACATTGGAAAGGTTACTGAGTCAAGAAAGACTGAAGGAAGCAAAAAGGAATATGAAGTAACTTGTTTCAAAAGAAATTTGAGATAGCATTTAGCCACAGGGCAATTTCTTCTCGAGGTCAAAGAATGCTTTTCTTTTGCATACAAATTTAATTTAATATATTCAAATAAATTCAGAAAAATGCTGGAACAACAGCTTTTGAAGAGGAGTCATGTTCAGGTATGAATCATGAGTTCAAAGTTTAAATGACATGAGATGCATTAGTTAAACGAAAGTGTGCCTTCTTTTAATTTTTATTAACATTCTTCTGTAATACGATTTTAGAGATCAATGACATTGACAAAAGGGAGACGACTTACTTTTATATAGAAGTTATATTTAAAAAAAAAATTGAACCGCGAGATTCAGGGTCCAGTGTCCAGGGTGCGATCTTTAAAATAATGGAGGAAAGTTGCGATGTTTGTGTTAGACGAGAAATCTGAAGGTTATAACCTACGTTTTATTGGAGAGGATGGTGAAGTGAATGGCTGTGATAAATTACTATTTGGGATTAATAACCACTGGTAAATGTCTGTGTGGATAGCTGTCAAATTAAAACTTGCTTAGCTCTCTCTCGGTCGACGAGAAAAATATCCTATATATCTGTGTGGAGTTAGAAAACTGTGTGCATTTAAAAGGAATTATCAACGTTTTTATGATTTAATTTTTAATTCTGTTATACTGTAAATATTACCTTTTATACTATTATATCCTGTGGATTATTATACTATCATACATTATAATATAAATCTTTACCTATTGTAACTGTGCTCGTTATTATTATAAGGATTATACTGATGTAGATACATTCCATGAAACTTTATTGGCACATTAGTTGAAATTAATGCATAATTATGACAATTACCATAATTAACAATCACGAGAGGTAGAATTGTATTTCCCTGATTGGGAATGAACATAAGATATGAAAGTGGGTGGGTTGGGTGAAGTCAGTGGTGGTGGTGGTGGTGGTGGGGAAGAATTCCCAGGTTCTCCAATTATTCGAACCCTGCATATAGCGTCCCCATAAGAAACGTGACAATCTACAGGATTGGATTTTCTGGGATTGTAAAGATTATGGTAAAGAAAGGGCAGGATATTTAAGACGATTGAAGGAAGAAGGAATAAGTGACAAAACCAAAAAGGAAGAATTAGTGAATAAAAAGACGCAGTTTCAAGACTACAAACATTATGAGTCAAAAGAGTGTATTTTATGAGACACAATGAAGAAAGAACTAGAAAAGAGTAATATATAAAGAATATAAACTGAGGGAAAAAGAGGAAAGAAGAAAGAATAACCAGAAGAATGAGACAACACGAATTATGAGCCATAAAACGGGACAACGATCTGAAATACTTAAGGGCAGCAAAGACAGGATACTACATCATGCATATTGTAATATTGTAAAAGGAGAACGAAAAAGGAATGAAGGAGCTCTGTTATGGTCTTGTTGGAGGAAGAGCGGTCATAACGACTATTGGCTAATTAAAATATTTAAAAAAACTACAGGAAGCCATTTGCTTACAGGTAATTCTGCATTTATGAAGGACCGAAATAACTTAAGAATGAAAAGGAAAGAATATACGGAACAGATAAACTGAATGGAGAGTGCTAGGGTGTCAACGAAGCAGCATTAGAAGAGTAGCGTGGTTGAAGGGTGGGGCAGTGTGTCATCGGACACCGATGGGCCAGCCGCTGCCGCTGCCTCAGCCGTAGCCGTTCCGGTACTCGAGTTTCTTCCGCGATTCCTCCTCCGTTCTCGTGGGACCTTCGGGACCTCGTCTCGTACCTCCCTTGCACATCTCGCCAGAGCCACACCGCACCGCCGTCGGCCCCACAAGCGGAACGATCGTTCTTCTTCTTATTTCATTTTGGTGACCGCGGTAACCGAATAACGGACTGCTGCTCGACTGGACGCCTTCATTCTCACTGTTTCCTCTTCTCTCGATTGCTACGATGAACATCCAAGGGTTCGGCACGCCTTTTCATAATTAATCGTATTTACCCGAACAAAAATTAAAATAATATAGACGTAGTTAATCCATACATTCTGGGAAATTATTTACAACTCGACTCTGCAGAGGTTTTACCATAAGAATCCGTACTTCTTTTCCATATTTTTTCATATTTCAGTACAAGATTTTCATTCATATTACCTATGCAGGGTTCTAGTTTTATTTGACAAATATTTATAGAAATTAGTTTTTTATGGATTTGAATTTTTGTATGAAATCAATAGTCGCCAGGTAACTCATTCTACCTTAAAACATTTTATTAATTCTGGGATTCCTTATGCATCAATTTGTTTTCAAATTTTTATATATTTATCGGTTCATAGATAATTCTACATCTGTAAAGAGTTCTGAATTCATTTTTCTGTACAAAAAAGAAGAAAACTGCCGTAACCATTCACGTAAAACAAATTATGATCAGTAGAATTATGCAAGTGAAGGGGGGGGATAAATTTTGTAAATATTATTATAAATGTTATAATGATTTTGTATTTAATAAAATACATCAATTTATCAAATAGATAATAAACAAATCATTATATAGTGACCTAATTTATTGATTATTTAAAATGGCAAATGCATATAAAAAGACACATTTTATCAATTTTAGTATTATCTGTTGAAAGTTCAGGTGCTAGAAGAATGCTAGAGCCCCCTTAGCGCCCCCTCCCATAGATCCTCTACTGATCTGTTGTAAAAGTCTTGTTACATGTAAGCGGAGTAGGTTTCTTTTTTTATACTGGGTATTACTCGATCGTTGTTAAGTCGGTGAATATTAATGCCGAGAATAAATTATATTTTTGATGGCAGAAATTTAAAAAAATCAAAGTTAAGTTTTTTCGTCACCGTAGAACATAAAAATCTGTTGCAGTTTCAAGTTAGTGGTCTCTATTACCGCCGTCTCTATTCTCCACGCCCTATAGATTCTGGTCTATGTTAAATTTCTCTTGCGGTGAGAATCGATGTACGGGTCTTATTTTTGTAACGTTTCTTTGATATTGGTTTGTGGTCTACTTTCCCTTTAAAGTTTGTATAATATACTAAGTTGTTTTTATATGGGTTTCTTTTTCCAGGTGTAAGATTTAATGGCTAACGATTAAATTAAATACCGTTGATATTAAACTTTTTACACCGTGGTTCAAATTAAAATATTTGATGTTTTACTTTGTTTAGTTTTCGCACGATTATGTTAGCAGATAAATGCATACTTAAATTGTATTATGCAAAAAAATACTTTTGAATTACTGAGCGAAAATCGAAAGTCAATATGACATACTTAATTCTTAATTACATTTCACAGAGATGTAAATATTATACCAAAAATTATACATACTACTTTTTTGAACCCTGAAGGAAAGAATTTAGAAATATATTGATGAATAGTGGATCAAAAATAAACGAAGCATTAACGTGAGTCAAATTGTATCTCCATGATAATACATATAAAGTTGTTATGAATTGCACGATTATTGCTTTATCGATTAGGGTACAAATTTCAAATTATCCATATAATTGACGTAATATAATTATATTTGCTTTGTGTATGTGGGGGAGGGGTGCAAATCGAAATATCTTACATTTTCAACTCGATCTCATTAAATCAGACAGTCTTTGTCCGATTGCGCGCGGCTATTCGTTAGCCGATGCATTCAGACCTTTCCTGTCGGAGAAGAGCTTTGATGACGCGCGTGGAAGCCGATGACGACAGCGCGGTTACGAAGACGACAGACGGTAAGCAACGCCAACTTACGGAATTGATGTCTACAAAGACAGGCTCGGGACGGAGGCTGTGGGATAGAACGGGCTGAAGCAGTGATGAGAGGAGCAAGAAAAAAGAAATTGTGATAGAGATTGTCACAACGTAGACACAAGCGGCTGCAGAGGCGTGAGTCAGTGTCGGAGGTGACACTGGTATACATAAATGCCGTGTGACGATGGGGGTGTGGGGTGTGGATCGATGGTGATCCGACGGCAGGCCGCTCGTCTAAGAGGTGCCTCCTGCAATAATACCCCGTGCTTACTCTGCCACCGAGTATGGCCTAACACCGCCTTCGTCTCCATCCCTTGTAGCGCCGCGCTTCGTCCGCCCTCGTCACTGCTGAGCTTACGACGCCGACGACGTCACCCGGTCCGTTCGCCGATAGAATGGCGGACAGTGGCGAGGCGAGGCCCGGTCAGATACGGCGAACATGCGAGCGCCGACGCGTGGGATGAGCTACAGCCTGTGATGTGAATGTGTACTGGTATTACAGGACGTTTACGCCAAATCAGCGTCGTATCGGACCGGGTCACTAATCTCACCTATCAACACTAGGCTGATGGTGAATAGGGTGAAAGTAATGGATCTATTGTTTCAATTTATTCCCTTTCTTGAGAAGAATGGAATCTATGAATTAAACACTCATATTTTTTATTTACGTTATATCATTTCATACTGACAGTTTTGGATTATTTCCGAAAATAATCGTTCTTTGAATCTCCATTGTTATCTATTCAAACGGTCAAATTCAGTTAGTATGTATGAAAGATATCAGGATATCTACAAGAAAAAAATTCTGTATTGTGCACGCTATTCTTCGACCTATTCGTTTACTTAGATTTTCTCTTCATCGTATTTAAAATATCTCAAAAACATTATGAATATAACATACCCAAAACGTTCGAAATATTAGCATCACAGCCCACTGTAGACACAAATCTATATAAAATAGTCATAGCAAGAACTTCAAATTAAATTTTGCTTTAATTATTATAAATAAAACAAGATTGGTGAATTTATGGCAAATTTTCATTATATTGATCTTCGTATACCAATCTGCTGTCAACTATCTAAAAACTTTCAACTAATGTATTCTTTCAAAAAGCAACAAAAAACCATTGCGTAAGAAAAAGTAAATCTATCCACTATGATAAATTTAATAAACAACACTAACAAAGAATGTGGAGGGACAAAATCGTAATAAGTGCTCATTCGTACGTAAAAAACAAGAAAATGATGCTAATAATGCTATTTTCATAATCTTTATTTAAAATACTGTAGCTCATATTTATGTACCATTGTATATTACAATTCTTCTTCCGTGTTTTCTCCAACCATATGTATTATGTCCTTTGTAAGTACATTTCTCTTTGATATATTTGTATGATATCTCGACATATTTGAACATGGTGAAAATTCAATTGTAGTAGAATGAGTGAAACTGATTCTATGAAGAATTTTTGTGTTGTGAATGACGAGAAAAAATTTCAATGTAAGGGAGACTTAATTTTAATACTGCATAGTGTGAATAGTGAGTAGAAAAAATAGACTATCAATTGATTCTATCGATATGTTTTCTCCTTTGGAAAACATCACTTCCTGATCTACGATATGAATGCGCTCGGTATTGAAATGCAATATCAATGTATACTGGGTCTATAGAATGTACACACAAATAATTGTCACATCAGAATCAATATCACCTAGATTTAATATTGAATAATGTTAATGTGCTGGATGTATTGTTTTTAGTTCGTGAATCTTGTCGATAATAATTCAAATATGTGTGTTATTGATAGTGTACATTTCAACACAAAATTTCATCTCATTACGCATTATTCCGCAATTTCTTCGAACTTCTTAGAAGAAAATGTCACCTTACATATATTTTATTTTCACATACGTGAGAAAAAAATGTCGAAATGTCACGCAAGACTTAAATTCTTTATGTACTCCAGAATAAAACGTTTAAATGGATCGTAGCGACATGTTTTGTTCTTTGAAACCCGTCACTTTTCAGTGAGTTATATTTTCACGGGTAAAAAGAACGACTCTCACTGAGAACAACAATCCGCAAAGCGAGCCACACGGACTAATCCCTGCCACCGAAATCCTGTCACGCCAGGCACGCGTGGCAATCCCCAATGAGCTTGTCCCTGGCTTCCGTAGCAGCGGCAGCGGTGGAGCCGAAGGGTGGCACAGTGACGCCGATGGCTCTCAGGCAACTGAGGTTGGTGACCAGGGGCAGGGGAAGACAAAGTGGGAAGGGTTAAAGAGAGAAAGAAAGAAGATGGCATGACGATTATTGCCTATGGGAAGATATGTTGCAGTATCAATAGATCTGGGACCTTCCCCTCGGAATTGCCATCCTGTAGTATTAGGTGCCTTGAGCTTTGAACTTAACCAAAACAGTCAGTTTACTCACGTTTACTCAGAATTGGTTTTTTATACATGAATAACATCAATACCATAATGAGTAACTCCATATAGTATCACATTTATTTTTATAAGAAGAATATTATATTCCATTTGCTTTATTCATGATTTATAATTGAAAAATCAGATTTCTTAAATCAAAACAGGTACGTAAACAATAATGTGAATTTATTCTCGAATTTTCTTGAATAATTTGAGTTTTTTAGAATAAGTACTAGCCTTAATATTAGCCTGTAAAAATATTGAAATAGTTAAGGTTTTAGGAATGGAATACCTTCATTCAATCGTCGGTATTGATCTCACGGATGTTAGATCACAGAAATCACTCAATCCTATTTCCTCTCTTCTGAAAACCCTTCCAATAATATTGGAGAAAAAATCATGAAAACACATCTTGAGAATATCTCAGTAATGAACTTCAATTGCATATAAACACAATTTCTAAATAAAGGCGATTCGACGAAGAGAGGTAATATTGTTGTTTATACCAAACGTTTTTGAGTAAAATGCGTGGGACATATGGTAGTACTGGCGGGTGTAGCAGTGATATCACATTACCACAGAAGTGCTGTCATTTCTGTTGTGGGATGGCTGTGAAGAGGGACAGGTGTTGGTGTTTTATGCATCAGTCACATAGAAATCGATGATGACGTCGACAGTTGATACTGTGACTGCGGTGGTAACCACGCTTGTGGTGACGGTGTCACCAGCCACTTCCCAACACTGGCTTTGTTTCTGCAGTGCGTGAGGTGGGCGGAAGGATGGAGGGGGTAAGAGAGAGACAAGTATATGGCATAGAGGCAAATTGAGACATAAAGGAATAGAGAAGAGGAATTGTATGAGCGAGAGATATTTAGATCGATAGATATGCAACAGAAAGTTAGGGAGAGAGACCTATAGGGAGAGATAATGAGAAATAAAACGATAGAAAAAGTGATAGAGAGGGAGACATATTTAGAGAGAGATGGACACAATTTGAGAAAGATAAGTAGAGAGAATAGCGGACAGAAAAGAGGATATACAGAGGTTTATGGAAATAGATAAGGATGGACAGAGAGAAGGATTGAAGGAGAGACAGCAAGAAAAAGAAAGGTGACACCGATGGGAAGCATGTGCGCGTGTGTCGGGAAGGGGATGACGCGAAGAGGGAAGCGTGGTGGTTTGGAGGGGCGGCGTGTGCATGTGTGATCTCTAAAAGCGTACGCGCACATTTTATCCTCGCCGTGAATAATTCACCAAGCCACCGCTGGCGGAAGCAAAAATGCGTGGTCCTTCATTAGTGAGAAACACGCGTGCGTGTGCAGGCAAACCAAGCCTGTCCCCCCTTCGCTTGATGTGCCTGCCTCCCTTCATCCGGTTGGCTACAGCAGGTGCCGCCTCACTCTCAGGGCTTATCTCCGTGTTTTGATTCCTGTCCGTCTGTGAATACATTTTTACTACTGTGTACTTCGAATGAAAACTCTCTTAACTTACTTCATTGTCATTATTCTTCTACAAGCGTGGTTTCTAGATATTATTTTATTCTTTATATTTTTAATGCATTTATTTCTGATTCACTTAAGTATTTAAAAGTTATATTTACTTTAAATCATTAACAAATTATTATGGTGCTTGAAAGTGTTTATAAATTCACTCGTCCTAAATTTAAAGAAAAATGGAGACATTTCAATTTTTTCACATTAATTTTTACATCTTTAGTTTTATCAGCTATTGCAATATTTTTCATGAATGTGTATTACGAACATGCGCTTTT
This sequence comes from Laupala kohalensis, assembly GCA_002313205.1. Taxonomy (NCBI): domain Eukaryota; kingdom Metazoa; phylum Arthropoda; class Insecta; order Orthoptera; family Trigonidiidae; genus Laupala; species Laupala kohalensis. Next base: position 84,138 of record NNCF01127707.1, on the reverse strand, counting down.
TATTGCCAAAATTTATTAGTTGTTTAAATAGTGAATGTGAAATTATAAATTACTTTTTACGCGAAGTATTTGGTTTAAATTATGAGTTAAAATATCCTGGGCAAAACAAGTAACGAAATAATGTCCTCTTTACTTCCTATAAAATATGTAATCTCTTGCAAGAATTGTTTTTTGAAAGTCACGTTGGTAGTCAACTTCTGTTTTCGCTTTCTGGCGTATTTTTAACTACTTGTTTCTTTTTTGTTACAGGTAAGGACGTGAAAATATGAAAGTACACGTAAGTGCACGAATATTCGATATTTTGTAATTCCTGTTTTATTTAACTTGAATTTTTTTAAATTACATCATTTTTATCCTTGTTTAAATATTTGTAAACCATCTCATAATTTAGCCCTTTCATTTTCGTAAGATTTTTTAATAAAATTATGTAGAGTTTATCAATAGAGAACTTCGAATTTGAGTTCAGTACTTCTCATACAAGTATCAATTGAGGGAAAGGGTCAACTTGACTCTCGTTACATAATTTACGTGCGAAATCTCATAAAAAAAGTTTAATTCTAACAATGGGATTTATTACATTAAAATTCGATTAATAACGTAACGAATACCATTTTTATTACACGAAGTGAATTTGCTTTTTCTGGAGAAAAGAATCTGAAGGATAGGATGAAAGGTTTATCAACTACAATGGATACACTTGAACAAATCCAGTTTTAAGAGCAGCAAGAGTGTTAATAATAGTTAATTTATGCTTCTGGTACACTACAACAGTGACATATTGCTGCACTATTACGAATGCTGATGCATTTTTCAACTAACTTCTCGGAATGTTGTAACATATTAACCAAATTCTTTGCAACCTGAGCTCGATTTAATTTAAATAACAGTTCTCTTGAGTGTGACGTTATTATCATAATTATTTTCATATGTACGTGTTGTATAGCGTCAAAACATCATATGGTTTTATTAATTTTAATTACAGAATATCATCTAATAACAGAAAAGTATATTTCTCCTCAAAGTTGGAGAGCATGCTTCATTAACTTTTGATCTCTATTAGTATCACAAAAAGGGTTATTTCTAATATTAATCCTCACTTTAAACTGAGATATAAATATACCTCCTTTTTATTCTTGTAAATGGAGCATCTAATTAAAACGATGTTTTTCGTAAATGAGTAAATTTTTACTATTAAGATGCCGTTTGAATTAGTATGTAAGTGTAAACTTGACATAAAGGATAATGTTTGTAGTACTAATCTGTTGCACATTTCATACATAGATTTTTCAGTTTCTTTGCATACCATACGCAATAAGGTCGCAAGTGACGTGTTAGGAATGTATATTAGATTTTTGTTCTGTATCTTCTGTATATGTGTTTCATTAATACACGACGTTTCGACCCGAGATTGGAGTCGTTGTCAGGTGCACACAAATCGTAACATACAAATTAAACATAGTAACAGAATTCAACAGAATGAACGAAAATAGTAGAATCTCATCTCATCGAATGGTCCTGAAGACCTTAGCAAATGGTTTAGATAATGTATTTATTATTGTTGAAAATAAATTAGTTTCATAGGTAAATTTGTGAAGGAATTTTTAACTCGTGGTCCTTGACATTATTTGATCTTAATAAATATAGACTACTCGTTCCAAAAATGTTCCAACGGAACATCCTATGATGGGATATAAAACTTACTTTACGTCAAAACATTTTTTTCGTCAAGATCGATGTCTGTAGATGCAATGGTAGCGCCTTCAGAATCGATCCCCGATTTGGGTGAGTGGAACATGGAGGTAAATCATGCTCCAACTTTAATACTGGTTTATTCTTCGGAATACAAGTAGTTGTATTCGGGGGAAACAAGTAGTTGGATAAGTAAGCGTGCTCCAGTGGCATAGTACGGTCGTCAAAGGTGTAGTACGGGGATACTTTCAGCTGGGATTTTTCTAACCTACTCCGGACTTTCTTTACATTGTTCCATTTATTCGATATTGTCCTTAAATGGAAACTATTTTCTTTTGGAATACTACTCTTTGCTACGGGTTAGAAGGCGCCCTTCCCCACAAGGGGAGGTGAGTGCAATCTTCAATCACTACTCTCACATCCGCCTTTTTAATGTGTCTAAAAGAAATTATCGAAATTTTCTTTGTTTTGGTGACACCTTTATGGTACAATGTTCCTTGTCTTATTATTATAATATATTCCTCGTCTTATTAATATCCCTATAAAACTGGCTCTTTCTTCATCATATAAGAAGCAAATCAACCGTACGTGTTCCGCAGTCTCCTTGTCTCGTCCACACGTACACGTCGCATCTGTATCCTTACCAATTCGCACCAAATAGTCATCTATGTTCCCATGTCTAGTTGGTATTTCTAGTATTGTGTTGGTGTAAACCATTTTTCTACTCTTCCTCTTGTATTCTATATCACTTATGAATTTATACATTGGTTCTCTTACAATTGCTTTATCCCATCAAACGTGCCAACCATTAATCAAAATCTGTTATTTTCTTGAAGCTTTTCTTATCTTTCGGTCATCTTGTTTGAATACTATTACCCATTTATATCTTAATAATTTCTTTAATTTTTATTTTGTTACATGTACATTTCGAATGGCAAAATTTCCAATATCATTTCTAACGATTCTATGGAAAGCATGGAATAGCATGCACTCAGACTATGTCGATTCATTATATTAAACCTCGTGGCATCTCTCCTTCCAAACAATATTACATATTAAATGTGGTTAAATTGAAGAGTTGGTTTAATAGCTTGAGACACGCCATATCAAAAACTGAAACCGGTAACAGCTTTGCAGCATTGTATAATAGGTTAACCCGAGAAAAAATAATTATGAAAATGGAATGTTAACTCTTTCGAAATTTAGTTCATCCGGTTGTAAAATATTACTAAAAGCCAAATCCAGAAAATCAGGCATATTGTTTCGCAAACTTACACCAGCATCAAGGTACTACCACTGGAGATTTATGTTTCCAGCTATACGTAGGCGATGTGGATGTTTTGTGGTAGACTCTCAAAGTCGTAAAGTCTTTTGCCTTACCTCAGCGCGGTGAAGAAAGATTTACGATGTGAATTGTTGAATTGAAGATGCAGTTGTTATCGCTCTGTTCGACGAAATCCTCCGCTATTCTCTATACTGTACAGCCAATTGAAGTAAAAGCATTTATTCGGAACGCTTGAAATTAACCATAGTCGAGCTATATACATCTAAATATCCTATATAAATATTAAAAATGTATGGATTTACGATGTATTTAGATCATGAAAACTCGGGTGGAGACTGTAAAATTTGTATTTCTATTAGTTATAATTCTCAGGTTTAATGAAATTACCACAAAACTGATGAAATGTGAAGAGAAGAGCGAAATTAATCAACGATGTCAATGTACGGAATTCTATTTTATTGGTAGCGTTGCATTATACGCCGTGAAATGTTTGTAAAGACAAAATGAACAATTTTGAATTTAATATCCTGGGATATTAGTAGAGTGTTTTCCTCCCACAAAGACAACGAGATATTGCATGACAAACTCTAAACTAAACATTTAAAAAATATTATCTTACTGTTTCTTAGCAGAATTCATGAGAAAACCTCAGTTTCCAAGACAGAAAAAGTATTTGAAATATGTAAAAAAGACTTTGAAAACCATTAATGACGAGACTCAATGCTGTAACTCGGGAATGAAGAAGGAAATTTTGATGAGGTTCTGTGTGCGGGGTTGAATTTTCCACCGAGGTGTCCATGTAGAGAGACGGTCGCTGGAAACCACGAGAGCAAAGACTTTGTGGGAGCGATGGCATCGCTGGGACGGTAGGGGACGCGATCGGACTAGGCGCTATTGGAATGCGAAAACAGTTGGCGAAACTTTCACACTGGTGGCAAAATGCGGTCACCCCCCCGCTGCCAGGATTTGTGGATTTCGGGGAGACACGACAAACTTTTTTCATCCCTAGTTTTTTGCCTAGTCACTTTTTTCCCACTTGCATCTGCCAAAAGGATGTCAGCGAACGTAAGACGTGTGAAAGTGAATTAAGGACATGCGTAGTTAAACGAAGTTAAATTGAAACCGTGAAGGGAAAAATGGGAATATTAGTTCCTTTTGGCCAATTATTCAACCATAATGGTATGGAGGTGTCGAACTCCTGAAAAAATTGTATATATTATACAGAAAACAACAATTCATGCGTAGAATGCAATAAAATATTTTCCATTAAAATCAGAGTTTTCTTTTTAATTTCCGTTCATGAAAAACGAGAAATAAAAAAAATTCTTAAATAGTGACCATGAAATGTCGAAACATACGTAAAGTAAGTAGGAGAATAGTATATCTTCCTCCACGTGTTCATGCTGGGGTTTAACTAGTTTTCTGAAATAAACCACTTTTATTGAAATTCAATAATTAAATTCAATATTTCAGGTTTCAGATACTCAACCAATTTTGTTTTCAAAATAGGATTTATACACCTGAAAGGTATTTCGCTACGCGTAGCGAAAATTAATCTTAATTATTACACAGTGAACATTTAATATGTTAAATAACGCTCACCCTACAGAAAGCATACTTTTACTTGTGTCACGGTTTACGCACTTGTAGTATACACCCACAGGAACACACTAGCGCGAACGAAAGTCGCTCGTACCACCTATTGCCAATGACTTGCCGTACCTCAGGGATAAAAGCCACGAACATTAGTTTAGAAACTATTGTTACTACAAAATTGTTAGCTTTATAATTTTTTGCTGAATTTTTTGTAAACTTTCATATTTGCGTTATTATGTAGATTTCCATCCTTCACGTTAACATTTTGAGCTTAGAGTAAAATGTTACAATCCTCCCCACTTTTATATTAATAAAATAACCACCACTACATTTTCATTGGTTTATTTATCAAGAATAATTACTACTAAGAAAACAAAATGTATTTCTCATTTAGTAATTTTTACTGATCTACTTGGTAAAAAACATATTTTTTTTAAAACGTAACATGGGGCGTTTTTACTGGTTTCTTGACAATTCACCTCACGTCTCCTACTATTATAAATTTATGAAAAAAATAAAATTAGAATAAGTAATAAAATTAATGAAAAACTAATCTCGGACATTAATTTGAGATAATTTTCAATAACTCTATTGTTAGTCTTCACCTTCCTTGATATTCCTTTTTTAGCAGCTTCTTTTTATTAATAGTTTGACGTCGAGCTTTTTTACTGAAAACATTGCAGAGAAGTTTGTAGATGGTGTAAAACTCATGCATCCAAGACGAGCCTTTTGGAAATTTTATCCTGTCCTCTTTAGGAGTCGTGCGGTAATAATTTTCTGTGCACTTTATGCACCTATTCTAGTCATCGCCAGAAATGTCTTTGCTCGACCTACATTCACAATTCTGTTCATCATTGTTATATTCTGACGACGAAGAGTGATCAAGGTTTGCCTTCGTTTTCTTGAATTTTCCTTTTTTCCTTTTACTTTCCATTTTTTTACCTTTTCACTTTCATTTCTTTGATTTCTTCGATATTTTTTATTGATATTTTTTCGTCTATCAGCTACTTTTTTATATATTCACATCCTATTTTCCTATTTTTATGTATTAATTCCATTATTCTGTACTTGTAGTTTAATTGTATTATTCAACTAGTATTTGTACTGGGGCATATTGTACTAGAATGAACGGATCATTTGAAAAGTCATGATTACGAAAAACCTCAGTCATGTGATCGCCACTATTGTACAGTATTGACTACAAACATTACAATAAATAATGGGTTTTTATTGCTAATTACATATTTACAAGTAAAACGCACACACGAAAATCAGTATATAATGTATAATACTCACAAGATAATGTTTCGAAGCAGTCAGCAAAGATTTCAATATTTGTTTCTAAAAAAAACGACAAAAAAGTACACCTCATTGTCATCCATGTTTAAGAACGACTGCCACACATGCATACGTGTCCCTGCTTGTCACCCGTGTTTCTCTGTGTATAGGTGCAGTGGGGTGTATTGTCATGTGAGGTGTATTGTAGCGTTATACCCTATATGCGTAATTTAGTGTGAAAACGATCGAAATGGCCAATAACACCCATTTAGGTATTAGTTCCCTGAGAAATGACAATTGGACTCTATCAGCCTTTATGGGAGCTATTGTTCTACGCGCGGGCGTTTATATACGACGGCAAAAATTATCATAATTATTAAATAATAAAGAAACTTATTCTTTAATGTATAATGTGAAACAAAAACTTGAGATAAAATTGCAAGAATTCATTTTACTGTAAGAAAATTCTTACTCAAGTACAGCCGTCATCAATGGTAGGTTAAGGGCGTCGTTTCCTACAATAGTGAAATAAAGCTTATTGTATGTTAAGACAATATGTTTTCTCTTTGTAAAAACAGACAATGTTCTATTCATTTTATAAATTAAAATGCCAAAACTTCAAAGAAATGTTTAAAATCGACAACAAAGGCAGACAAGTTTAAAATTGAATTACAAGATAAGTCCCTTGTTAGGAGGTTTGATTTTTTTATGTTGGTTTGTGATTTTAAAAATTTCTTTTGTTTTATAAGGTTTATAATATTGCGTTCAACTCCTTATTTATCAAACGGGCGGTAATAAACACAGTATTTTAATAAAGAACAAGAAAAGGTTTTAAAAAAATGTTTTGAGGTTTAACTACATATAATTTCCATGTCAGTAACTAAAATTTTTCAATTCATCAAGTTATGTTAAATCTTTGTACCGAATTTTATTTTCCATTTTAACACTATTTACAGACAAAATGGGTTTAAAGTGAGGTGGGTGTTAATTGCCCACAGTACCTTATTTAACATTTGGAAACCTTTGCCATTACAGTAATTCGCATTTCCCACTTTACCGTTTTTCCTCAATCCTACTTGTTAACATTAAAGAACATCTGCAGACCGAATCACGTTATGAAATAATAATTTTTTTATTTACATAATTTTAAAATGATAATTGTATTTTTTACTTTTTACTGTGTTTTGTTTTTCGAACACAAAATAAGTTAATGGTCTAGGTAATGAATTGGATGTATAGTTTTATTTGAAACTTTTTACTGTGTAATGTTGAGAAATTCAAGTTGAAGCAAGAATATTTGTGGTCCCGCAAACAGTTCTTCTTGTAGTTCACAACAAAACAACTCGTACTACATCAAGAAAATTACCATTGAATAGTTTGGTATTGACAATGCTGAAAATATGAAGTCAAATTTCGATGTCTAGAATGTGAAGAGTGAGTGAACGTGAGGCGATGTTTTCATATGAGCGAGAAGATAACTCCGTTTGATTACTTTAGCGTTTTTTTGTTGTTTTTTTTACTTTCGCTGAATGAACTTGTTCTATCGATTAACATGTGAGCGATGAGTATAGAGAGTGGTTAAAAAAAACAAGTTTGCTAACTTAGCGCCTGACTGTATTAAAGGACGTTTCCGATAACCGAACCCTTCTACCCTTCCTTCAAGCTCCAATATTGGCAGAGAATCTGAAATATATACAAAGTATGGAAAAGTATTCAGATACTATAAATACAGTAAAATATCCAATTTACCTGTTGTGATTCACATTTAGTATCTATAAGTGCATGGACAATGATATCCATACGTCAGTTCTACAGGAAGGATGTCCAATCACCATTGGCAGGAAGAATTGGAGAAAACTAAGTAATGAATTTCTATGTACTTATCTTAAAAGAATAAAGTTTTCTATCTCCTAAATGATACAGAAGCATCTATAATGCCTAATACTAAGGTTTTTGTGAAATTAATAAGCTGAAAGCAAACAATGCTTAATCAGAAAAATATCCTGGCAGAAACAAATTGGGGTGTACATATCCGCTACGAAAGGAATGTATTATAATCCACTCCTAACGGAGTGAAATGTGGGTTGGAATGTTTTGTTTATCCCACCAAAACTCTAGAGTGCCTGGAGCAATTTCAACCAAACTTGACACATAGATGACTGACTCTGGTATCCCTCGGGAGGGGTGAGAAAAGAATGACATATAAAAGTAATTGAAAAATACGATATTACAATTGAAACCATAGTTTTTGATGCCGTTTAGTAGAATATAGTCCCTTCAACGCTTCGTAAGTTCACAATTAGTTCACAGTAGAGATAATACACCCCTAGCTCCCTTTGGGTAGGGGTTGGAATGAAAGGCAGGTAAAATGATAAAAAACGACCGATATTGGTGTTGAATAAATCGTTTTTGGTGACCTTTGAAGTGAAGTGACACCCTCTTTGCCACATAAGTACACGATTACCCTTAGTTCCTTAGTTCATCATAATATAGTGTTCTATATTTTTCCATTGACATTTCTTCAAGAATCCCCTTACCACAGTGTAAGCATTGCATTAGCCTTGTAGTACACTTATTCCATCTCACAATTATCACACCATATAATCTTTCTCAGACTCTAAAGGTTTAAGTCTTTTATGTATTATGACCAGATTCTCATTGTCAAGGATCTCGATAGCCTCCACATTGGTATGTCCGAGTGAGTAGTCTTAATTCACGTTTGGTGTCAAATATTCTTATTTAACGGGAAACATCGAGGATATCAAGGTACTATGTAAGTCACAATTTCTTATATACCACAGACCAATCACTATATTTCGTAAAACTCTTTTTTGGAAAGTTTGAATACATTTAATGTTAATTTCTTTGGCACAACCCAACAACTGAATACCGTGGAGCCAAATTGGTTTCAGAATTTGCTTATATAACAATAACTTATAATGCATGACCAATGAAAAGTTGCGTCCCAGAAGCCAATACAATTGTCTGTACTTGAGAAACATTTGTATAGGACGAATTATCAATTTAACCAATGATCTATGACTTTCATAAAAAGTTATGTGCGCGTTGAACAAAGCTTATATTTGTACGATTGATAGAAGAGAAGCAAAGTTACAGTACACTAGTCATCCCATTCTTATATTTTAAATAGAAACTCTCTGCAAGTATTTTGAAAAAAAAAATTGATCATATTTCAAGAAGAATAGTCTAAATATTACTAACCACTGGTAACGACGTACTTGTATATTTTGCCAACATATAGTATTCTAGGGTTAAGTAAGCATCGGCACAATAACTCGTGAATATGGAAAGTAAAGTATTCAGGGATTTTTTAACGCACGAAAGAAGCAAATTATATATGATGAATGAATACAAACACTGAACTATTGAAGGAAGGATGATTTTTTTGGCTACTCATTTAGAATACCAAATGAAAGGGCAAGGAAGAGAATTGAAACGGAAGCCTTTGTAGCCCTCATAGAGTCCAAGTTCATCAACAGCATAGAAATCACAAATGTAATTTAAATTTGGTCATATACAGTTTCAGAATATACCTAAACAATCGACATCAATAGTTTCTCATATTGCAACACACACTGAAATCCTACAACATAAAGAAGATAAGAAAATAACTTGAGTGTTATTAAAACAATAATTAACCGGATGTGGACCAGAGTATAAGAATTACTATCATCGTAGTTTATTAAATAACGGACTCTAAGGGACAAAAGCTAATTCACAATGGCAAAACATTTTGTAACTGGTTTCGAAACCAGGCACTTCAAGACAAAATCATAGAGAAAACAGACGCAGTGGATGTTTCATATCATGGTTGTATTCTTCCTAGTTTTTAACTTCGATCTCCGAAAACTTTCGTGAGCAACTTGTACACAAATCAGTTTTGATTCAACCCAGTTTATATAGTGCCTAGGACACTTCCAATTTCTCTTCCATTCCTCCATTATTCACAGCGTGTGGCGTTACTATCTGTTGAAGCAAAGCTTTATCTCGCAGTTTCGAACCGCGTCGGAGATGGTGGTTCTGTCTCGCGAAGCGCGCTTGCAAGTCCTCTGTCCTCTGCGAGAGGGGAGCTTGTACCCCGTATCCTCTGGGCCACTCTCGCGCGTCGGCAAGCGACGCAACCGGAGAACGAGAGAGAGAGAGTTATGACCCTCTTATCCCGGACGCTCTATCGTTTTCGCGCATGTGGGTGCGGCAGCTGAATTTTAAACCTCGCTATCAGGAGACGCTTTTTTTCCGCTTCTCTCCTCTCTCTTGATGATCTTCTCCGAATAGAGATGGCGAGGAGTTTCATAAGTCCAAGACACTTGTGTTCTTGGCATGTCCGTCACATGGCGTCACTTGCTGGGAGTTATGAAATCGTTGTTACCAAAAATACTATGTAAGATATATTGTTGTTCATATTCGAGAAAGTATTCCATTGTTTTGAAATAACTTGACAGCTATAATTCTTTAGAACATCTAATGTACTAGATCAGAGCTGTCCAACTAGCGGCCCTATTTAACTACCAAACCTTTTACGACCCGTGAGTTCTCACGGCCCGTGAGTTATCAAACAGAGGGGCACAACTTTATGTTATGATTCTATGCTGTCAACAGTAATATTTGACGTGTCATGTTCATTGAGAGAAACTAAAAATTTGTGTTCGGAATTACCCCTTCGTACATTACAACACGAATACATTTTATTATAACACAAAATATTAAAAAAACGTTTATAAACAAAAATATACTATTTAATTTTTCCAGCTTGGAATAATACAAATTTGTTGATGAGAATCAAATTATCGCGTTACCAATACACTACTGGAAAATGAAAAAAGAACACCATAAATTCGTGGACCAACCAGAAATAAATTTTATTAACACATTCTCGAGGAGATATTCAACAAACGATCACACCGACCGAGCCATACGCATATGAGTATAGTCGACAGGGCGTGCGAAATGTTAGAGCTAGTACCCTGTATACCCTTCTTTTGCAGCAATGCAGGATGCGATTCTCCCATGGAGAAGATCGTAGTGTAGACGAATGTAGTCTTGAAGAATGGTCTGCCGTGCAATTTGTACCTGATGCCTCATCTGGGACAGATTTTCTGCCGGTCTTGCAGAGCGCGCAATATGACGTCTCATCCAGTCCGGAACATGCTCAATAGGGGACAAATCTTGGGATCGTGCTGGCCAGGGTAGTTGACGTACACCTTGGACAGATAGTTGGACGGCATGGGCTGCATGTGGACGCGCATTGTCCTGCTGGAAAACTACATCGCCTTGTTGGTGCACGAACAGTAGCACGACTGGTTGAATGATGTTATGGATGTACCGAGCACTGTTCAATGTTCCCTCTACGATCGCCAAAGGAGAACGGCCATTGCAAGATATGATACCAGGTATTGGTCCTGCGTGTCTGTCTCCACGACGCCACACACGCATACGACCGTCACTGACACCAAGGCAGAAGTGACTCTCATCACTGAAGACAACAAATCGCCATTCGTCCTTCCATAAACGCCTATCGCGAAACTACTGGAGGCGAACTGCGCGTGAGCGGAAGACGTCCTAACGGTACGCATGGTCGTAGCTCTGCTTCACGGAGGCGGTTGCAAATGGCTCTCACTGAAACCCCCGGAGCAGCAATGCCCCTAATTTGTTGTGAAGTCGCGGTGCGGTCCGATACGGCACTTCATAAGGTGCGACGGTCTTGTCGTGAATCTGTGCGTCGCAAGTGTCCGGACCCAGGCTGATGGGTACGTGCACCTTCTGTTGACCACCGGCGACAACATCGATGCACTGTGGAGATCTCTCGCACCACGTGTTGCGCAATTCTGCGGTTAGACCACCCAGCCTCCTGAAGACCCACTTTACGCCCTCAATAGGCCGTGAGCTAAGATTAGTTGGATAGCGCTGTACTAGATAGAGTGCGCGAAAAAAATCGTTTTTTATGATTTATGCTGTTTCTTAATAGAGGTATTAAAATTATGAACATAATATGGTACTGTCATATCACTGATTAATATGAATTAACAATGTCTTATACTAGTATTGTGATTAGAAAATTATATATTCTTCATTTTCAGATCTTGGAGAGGGTAAAGAAACGGTGGATCACATATTACATAGCAGAGAAATAAAAAGTTTCGAAAGAGGTTGGTGGATACATGAAATGAGGACAGGAAATTTACCACTGGGCAATTGGGTAAATAAATTAACAGACGAGACTACATACAATATCTGGAAGAATTTGCGAGTAAATTCTCAAATGTTAGAAATGTGATTAAGAAAGAATAAAGTGGATAAACGTTGTTTGAGGGTAAATAACCTGAAGAAAGTATTTCAATATTACTCCTTACACACTAAACGAGCTAAAGGTAAAAAAAGTAATCAAAGGACTGAGCAACAAGGACGTATAAGATATAATAAAATGAGAAAAAAGTGAGAATTAATTTGCAATGAAATACGCAACATAAAGTACAATGTTCACAACCTCTGACTATTGACCTTTTTAATATCAAACATTCATGAATTCACCTTTAATGCACACATTAATTCATGTTTATATGGGACATATAACAACCCGGAAAGACAGTCATCTCGCACTTACCACAGTTTATCAAAATAATTGACATGTTACTGCACTCGCTGATTCCTTGTTTGCAAATTCAAAATTTCCTCTACTGGTGTGAATGTATCTGTTCTTCTGTCTTCATTTTGGTAGTGCTTGGTACACACCTTAGTGAAGCTCTTTCACCTAACCACATTTAGATTGCTGGGGAGTCTATAGATACCGTAAAAGTTCCCAAATCAAAATTACATTTGTGGGGCTATTATGAGTAAAAACCCCAAAAGATCATCCAGTTTGGTCCAGCAGCGGATCAAATCTTCCACTTCCACTCACAGTGACAACTCTTCAGTACATCATGGATATATAATACCTCTTAACCTTTTGTATGACATTTGCTGACACTTATGCTATACACACGAGCTGACACTCTTGGAGAGGGTACGAAAAGCGCCGTCAGCACACGCGGGGACATGAATCTTAAGCGCCATCACACGCTGGTTATTGTAACTACTACATGGCCCTTTTCTACCGAGACAAACGAATTTGAAGTAGTTACAATAACCAAAGTATGATGGCGATGAAGATTCATGTACCCGCGTGAGCTGACGACGCTTTTCGTACACAAAGAAATGTGTCAGCTCCTTGTATAGTCTCCTTGGTGATTACAAACACAATAAAAGTTATTCAAATACATTTCATATTAAAGCTCAGAAATTTTAAGATTCATATTCTTGCGCCACCCCTACTGTGCTAAGATGGTCCAATCTAATGTTAATCCCCGTCTCCATTTAGTAATTTTGATGCAAAAATTCCAAGTATCGAAGTTATGCTTTTGACGAGTTCTTTTCCGTTCGTTCGCCTGCAACTTCGATTTCCGAATCCGCAGCTCCCTGTCGCGGAGGAACCGTCGTCGTTTTTGTTCTGTCTCTGTCTTTCTTTGCCGCCGCCACTCCTGCTCTCGCATCCTCCCCCGAGAGACCCCTCTGCCGACCCCCTTCTCTCCCTCCATCACCACCCCCGCCGGCACCTCATCTTCGAGTTAGCAGTTAATCAAAATCGAGGGTCTGCATTATGGATGAACGACGGCGCTAAGAGCAGCTTTTCTATCACGCCCAATGGACCGACGGCCGCGCCACCCTGGGATCAGAGCCGCTGCCACTCAGCGCAGAAACAGTCCGGTGAGACTGGATAATTGAGGCTGTAACGTGATTTGCGACGCACTGATTGGACGTTTATTGTGGCAAACGAATACTTGACGGAAAGTCTTCTATTTTTTCTTCTTCAGGTCTTGCCACTACCCCATTCTAAGGTGTTATAATGAGGAATTTGTTATGTTTATTGGATCCGCCAGAATAATTACATTTTTGGATAAGGATAACTCGATTGTTTTTACTAATTTGTGCGATGTCGTGAGAGGGGAAAAATATCGGAAATATTTTTTTCTTCGTCAATTTCAAGGTAGGAATGGGATTGTAATCAAGAAATTTTTTGATAAATTTATGACTTCTGTTTTAATTTTTTTTTGTTATTAAGAGAGTTACGAGACACGCCAAAATGTTTTAAATTATTTTATCTGTACACATATAAAAAGATTTTTTTTGCCAAAAAGTTTGAATCAATACATTATTTTTCCTTCAAGAACACGTAAAAAACAAACTTATTATTTTTTTATTTATATCACTACGACGTTTCAACTATCTTTTCGATTGTTAGTAAATTTATTCGGGCGCCTCAATTGTTTTACAAGTTACTATCCAATCTGTTATTACATAACAAATAAATTAACTGAGTGGCGCCTTCACTATATTGAAAATTCTCGTTACTAATATAAAAAAGAATATTGTAAAATTCTTGAGTATATTTTTCATTATTTACTACTCAAATCCATGACTTTTTTGTTGTTGTTAATTTATACGTTTACTTGTCTTGAGACCCAATTCACTTACAGACCCATTACATCATGAATAATGGATTCTCAACAACACAATCAAAGCATCAGTCCTTAAATGAGATACNCCCCCCCACTCCCCCGTCGCCTAAATGGTTGAACAAGCAACTTTGGGGATTATAGTACATTCGTAGCACGAGAAGGCATGACCTACAAGACGAAGACTGGCGCCATACACCTGACTGGGTGCGAAGCTTCCTCAACGTCTCTTCGCCCTTTCTCGTATGAACCCGTTACCCTTGAGGGAAAGGTAATTTCATTTCGAAGGAAACTGCATCTCGGAGGACAATAAGGGCCGCATCATAAGGTGTCGCGTCGCCTTGAGCGAGGTAGACGCCCACGCGCGGACTGACTCGTCGAGGGTCTTGGGTGAGGACGAGGGTGGATGATGAAGACGTCGATAAAGGAATTATGCACACATGTTGATGGGAGGAGGAAAGTGGTAATAACTGAGACGATGACGAGACAGAAATGCTTTGACGAAGGAGATGATGGTTGAAGATGAATATAGTTGGTGAATCGACACTCATCGAGGATATAGAAAAAGAAACAGATGAAGTATTGCAGACGTATTGAGGAGGCGCACCTATGAACGACAGAGGTCTTAAGAGTGAGAGTTCTGGGCGAGAAAAAATAAACACATAGTATGTTTTCCTTTCAGCTACGAACTAAGTGCGTAATACAAAAGTTACGAGTTTGATGACGATGGTAGAGACAATGACGTCGTTGGGTCGTCGTCCATTAATATAATAGAATAGAAAAAAGATGATGAGGGAAGAGTAAGGCTCCATTGCCAACCTAAAAAAACGTAGGAGTAGTGAATGCAATACCTGTTCTATTGCTCCGAATTTGCATCAAAGTCTATTTCATCTCCCCGTGAATTTCTTGCGAACGTTTCACGTTTTATAATAAAGCGATAATACAGAAATCTTTGGGTTTTCTTGTGCAATGTTAATTTATGTTTTTTCCTTCTTCTCAGTGTTCCATCGAAACGTAAAGAGAGTCTGATTTATTCCGAAAATTCAGTGATCGGAGAATTCGCTTTCCCAACTGTTTTTATTATAAAACCTAAATTATTGTTTCCCCTTCACATACTTACTGGTTTCATTCACCTCTCTTTACATTAGCTGATAATTTAACTTCACGAGAGGTGGTAGAAAAAGCATTCCACACAACAGTAATTCCACTGCCACATAATAGAAGAATCCTCGCGTCTATGAGCACTAAGTATGCAGTTTGACAACTAGAGAAGATTGGAGAGAGATTACTAGAGTAAGTAAGGGAAAAATACCCACAGCGCATTGGTAAATTTTAAAGATCCATGAAGTATTAATTTTTAAGTAAAGAATCGTATTATTTACATCCTTCATTTCTTGTTCTGTATCTAGAATTATTAAATATACTTTTTAACAATATATATTGAAGTCCGTATAAAGGTCGTGAAATATATTTAATAACTTTAAATAAATAAATAAATAAATAAAACTAAATTTATTGAATGTGAGTACTCTGCTTTAAAAATTATCTACTTCCCACATTAGAAAAATGAAGAGGTGAGAACAATCACTTCCTTTCAACAAATTTTTAACTCGGAGCAAAATCCTCTTTGAAGGAGGAGGCCAAAGTCTCTTTTCAGTGAGCAAGGCGGGTTGCCTAATTAAAAGGATGTTACTCCTTAGACAGAACCGTCACGAAAAAATGATACGTGTAAAATGTGTACGCTCTATGCAGCCATTCTTTTCATTGATATTATTCGTTCCAGTCCTCCAAAAATGGAGCCACTCACTTTTCTCAGCATATTTGCAGAGTTGTTTTATTTTCCTCTTTTTTTTCCACAATTTCGGTGAAAATAGAAAAACTTATTTTACAATTGGTATACCTTGACATAAGTATATTTTTTCAATACATAAACTAATTTTAACATAAATATTAATATTTTACGCACATTCTAGTAAAAATGTATATCGATTTAGCTAATTATACTTTGCACAAAACGTCGGGTTGGCTCATTTATTGATATTTAAATCTGTGATCATTTTGCTCTGAATGCCGGATACGAAAGAAAAGAATTTATATCAGAAATCCCATCGAAAAATATTTCCCAAATATTTATACAAGAGTGATCTCTCATAACTAAGCTCTGTTTAGTAATCTGACAGACATACTGTGAAAAGTAACAAAGAAATATAATATTAACACAACTGCTTACAAAACCTATTAAATATTTTTGTTGGCTTTATCAGTGTGTGACATTTATCCAGGATCTTACGTTTGCTGATTATTTTTTAGAAGTTACACGTGACGTAATTTTGACCGAGATTCAAATCTAAAATGGACTAAAACATATATCGACATTCTAATAATTAAATATAATAAAAAAATGTGTGTGGAAATATTATGTAGCCGGACTTTTAATTTGGACCATTTTAATTTAAATATATAATCCTTAAATAAATTTAATGCGTCTCTATTTTAAAATTCTGCTTTAATGAAATGTGACTGTTTTTACCATACATATTCCCACGAATACATGAAAAATATCAGTACGTTTTCTCTACTTCTCGAATGAAAAGGGTTCTTTCTATGAATTTTCCTTTGTTTAGTCATGTAAATGATTCACTCCAACAGGCGTCCTAAAGGGGGACTGACTGAAAGTGTGTAACGTATAAAGTTTTGTGTATTTTTCGTTTCGAAAACATTTGAAGCAGTGTTTGAGAGAGCTTGACAGTCAGAACTTCACGAAAACACATTTGCCGGGCGTCGGCCCGTTCCTGCGAACGGACATGGCGGAATGACAGCGGCTTTTAGCAACTTTTTTGTTTTCGCTTTTGCGCATGCGCGCTACCGCCTCTTGCTCGCTCTGGCCCAAGGGCGATGTCGGTGGTGCGCGAAGGTGGCTACAGTGGCGACGTGCAGCGAGCAGCTTGCGCACCGGGCGAAACGACACGAACAATTGCGAAGCGGATGCTCGTCTAAATGAGACGAGAGCGAGGTGTCGGAGAGCGACGACGCGCCGCGACAACAACGTCAGGCAAAGTGCGCCACGCGACATGACGCGGAGCGACGCGATGCAAAAAGGCGGCGCGGCGGTAGTAAGTTTGCAGGACGTTGACGACAGATGCAGGATTCTAGTCCTTAACACAAGTGTGGAGGTACATTACTGGGGTTCGCAATAACCAATGCGACGGTGGCATAGACTCAGTACAGAGTAAGTTTAACTTGTAATTCTCCTATTATCTTCTCATGACGCTTTGAATACGGTTTCTCCGATATTCTGCTTGCTTTGCATACGTCAATCTGTTCGAAAAGACACTGTTTTGAAACTGCCATTGATGAAGAATTAAAATATCAAATTAATTATTTGAATCAATCAAATGAATTGAACCAAAATAATTATTAGTTCATAGTTTTACTATTGCAATATAAATATTGGCAATAAATTGCAAATATTGGCATTGGTAATCGATATTACCTCACTCTCACCGATATCTTAGACCGGTATTACACGGTCGTATTTCTATGTTTTATATCTATGATCAAAGATATATGATCAAAAATATGACCGGGTAACGTACAAACCTAGATCATAGTTCAAATGTGATCATATATCTATGACATAGGTTCTCGTTCATATATATTTCATCATATATTTGATCATAGATATGGCTTAGAAAGATGACCTTCAATATCGACCTTACAGTCCCGACAATAAATGTAAAAATCACAGCACGGTGCAGTGGTGCCTTCAAGTGGTGAGCGAGTATCATTAGTAGCGTAATCAAGTAGGACGTGGATGAAAGTCATTGTCTTAAACGAGCATTGTGGTAAGTCATACTCGCCGGTGGATACTGTCGCCATATGAGTTGACACATGGAATTTGTGTAGGAGTTCTCGACTGTTTGATTTTAAACTGTGATATTACATTGTTCACGTAATGACATGTGTGATTGCGGACAAAATTCGGAAATACGTGAGCAAGTATTTTGGGAATGCATCCACTATGAGGTAGAAAGAGCTAGGTATATCAGGGAAATGAAAACTGAAACAGTAGTGAGTTTGCTCCACCCGGAGATGACAGAAACAGAGATACTATTTGGAATTTTTAAAGAATATATAGAAGGAATACAAGAAATGTAGAACGAAATGAAAAGTTGATGGAGATAAAAGAAGGAAGTGATAACGTCGTGGGATGTCTGTAGACGGAGACATGACTAAGAAAAATCAATGAAATATGTAATTATTTCAATTCTTTGATAAGTATTACGAAAGGAAAAATGAAAAAAAAAAGTAACAGAAATATTAATTTTATTGTTAGAACCGGAATACTGAGATTTATTATTAAATCTCTCCGGTATTTTTGAATGGAATATTTTTTTACGCATTTGCCATGTCAACTTATTTTTGGTTCGTCATATTAATACATACATTCTACGAGATATACGAGGCAATCAGAAAACAAAGTTTAACTGATCTATACTGTTAAATTTAGAATGAGAGAGTTATTCGAAATGAATACCACAACCACAACAATAGCCATTCCGATCATCAGCTTTCGTAAATTCAACGCCCAAGATCTGAGTGTTGTTACCCATCCTCTGTGTGAAAACGTCCAAATGACGCTCCCTGTGTGTTGGGGATTTGTCTTCCAAATCTTTTATTGGTATATCTAAATAGCTTCGTGCTTTTTTAAAAACCCAGAAGTCCCCATCTATGCGCTCATTTGAAAATCCGTATGATATGTAGAATAGCCTCGTGACTGACTGGCGAAAAGCCGCGTCGTCTAAGCGCATCGCAGCTTGGGACGCACGCTCCAATATGTCGCAAGCGGATCGTCAACGGACGCGTCATGCGCGATGGCGGGTGATCATGGAAGATCTGTCGCCAATCGACTCCATCCACTGACAATGAATCCTCTTAGTGGAGTGATGGAGTGCAGAAGAGTCATAGGGACGCCACTCACGGATTTGGTGGTTTTGATTTCGAAGGACGAAGACGAGTTGGGGATATGACTGGCAGGAATGTGGTTGGTAATATTGCTATTTGTGGGATTCAGATACACGTATGAAAGAAAAATGACACTGAAAAATACTTGAATATAACTTAAATCTCAAACACATAATCTTAACAACCTAATATCCCATATTCTCGAATAGTACTGGAAAATGAAGGGTTTTCTACTCTTTCTTTAAGTAGTGGTAATTTTTCATTCGGTATGAAACATTTAATTTGCTGCTTTGAGAGAGTAATTTTCGGACCTGTAATATTTATGACTCACTCTGTACATACAAACATAATTATTATGTATTATACGTTTAGTAGCAAACAATAAATATAAAAACTAACTGAATATATGCTAAATAATCACTTCAAACATTTCGTCTTCCGCTATTATCAGAAGAAACAAGGGCTCAGGGCTGATGTTGACGAAACCCGAAATAGTCAATATTTTTTATAAGGATCTAATAATGTGAAATATATATGGAGGTATTAGCATTTGTCATTGCAGTACCTTAATAAAAACCTAAACTATTTTATAAGTGTTGGTACATGGATTAAATAAAAACTTGTTTTTAAAAAGGTTTTTTATTTATTATTTTATTATAGCTTTCATGTCCGCTTCCCCACTCAATGTTTGTGTCCATAAGAATATGCCATTTTGTGGCTCATACTAATTTAGTTAAATCAAAGTGAAATATATGGCACTGCAATTGAAAGCGGAACATGTTTTTACGTGTTTGTATATCCAGTCAATATGCTTAACAGACTCTTTTACACATTTACATTATTATACTTGTATTTAATAAGTGTTCATTCTCCCTTTTATATTAAATCAGAATGATACGAGTAAAGATGGGAAAAACGGGTTTTAATGAATTCAATATTGTGTATGTATGGTTAGAGTGTACGAACAAAGTGATTATTATCTCAGAAATATTTTGTGATTCCATCATTCCTTATGTGATTGATTTAAAAGAGTTGGTTTTGGCACTTTGGTGGTTCCGTAAGTCAGATGTCGTGTGTGAGTCAGATGTGTGAGTGACGTTCGACACAATTCACTGATGTGACCGCACTATGAGCAGAAGAGAATGTAATTTTAAAATATTTTTGTAGCAAATGGAGAAAATTACACGTACAAAATTGCTACCGAGTAATTATATGACATTTTTGTAATATCAGTGTTAAAGGATTTTATGTTTGAAAACAATACATAAATGGGACGGGAGTCATTTCCGCCAAGAGAATAATAATGAGAGTGGGTAATTATATGAACTCTCGTGTCTAATCAATTATCCCTAAGCAATTCTCTGTTCCGAAACTAGTTCTACCAAGTGCTGGGAGAGACACTCGTAACATCAAAGCTTCCATCATTAACAAGTGAATTCTCTGTTCTGCACATAGCTGTATTTAAATGGAAGGTTTCACTTCGCTGGAGGAGAGTCCCGGTTTCATATGCAATTCTCCATTGAATAGTTTGAATTTCCCTTTGAACTATTTCAGCTGGAAAGTGAAAGACAGAGTACAAGCTCATGCACTTTTGTCGTTCATTTACGTAATATTGAACTCACAAATAGAAAACAAGTCCTGAGTAATTAGTTTCAGGCTCGGGTGAGTCTAAGTGTTATCTAGGAGGAATTTAGTAAAATACTTGCAAGATCTGTTTTTTTCTTCTTTTAATTGATCATTTTCCCCGTTTTTCTTCCCACGAAATTTCACTTAAAAATATTTGTTATTTCTATTTTATATTTTTGATAGCGAGTCCATTTGCCATGAATATGTTGTCTGCTTATTATTTTTGTATCCTTTTGAAGGTCATAAAAGTACTTATATAATTACTTAAAATTTCGTAAATGTTTTGTTCCACTTTTTAGAAGAATGATTAATTTCAATGTAGTCTTTTGTATTGCATTTTCCCTTAAAATATGTCAGTTAATAGGACGCTAAAAATGTATTTATTAAATTTTGGCTGTTGATTTATTTTCATTTGAAGGTCAAGAATGGGGTAAAATTAAACATACTAAATCATGGTGACCTTAATCTATTCATTCTTCATACTCGAGATTATCCGATAGTTTACTGCGTTCAGCGAATAATCTTCGCGTTTCATATGTCTCTCATAACGGTTTCCGATCTCCTTCCACATAAGATGGCATTACTCATGTCGAACTTTATTCATTCTCTGCGTATTTTTTATTGATACGCCCTCATCCTCCATTCTCTGGCACGGCTGCTTTTTACTCTGGCGCGTCACCCATCCTCCAACATTGCGTCGATTTTTTCCTACCGACTTAATGATTTCGATTCAATGGAGCTACGACCAGGATTAATAATAGACGGAACATTTGTAAAGAATCCCCTCGGGGTTTGTTAACAGCCGCTTGAATTTATGCATGGAATCAATGTTCTCTCCGCAGTGTTGGACTGGTTATCTGGACAAGAGGAGAATAGACACGCGTGCTCGCTGCTTGTGTGACGTTCCTCAATGCTGCATAGACTCTCTCACAAATAGTCATGTTTCAACAGTGCCCTCTCAATGCTTGTCACGCTTAGTTAGCTAATATCATTCTATTTCAGTATTGTCGTAACTAACAAAATAACTCAATAGAAATTCTTGGTCACTTGTTACTACTGGGTTAAGAATTCTGTAGGTTTGGTAATACTCATCATTCATCAGATTGTCAACGTTTTGGTTTTTATTATGGCTTCATTGGGCTCTCTGCAACCATCACGAAACATGATCCACGAAAAGAAAGAATATCAAACCACTTTTACGGCCATAAAACATTATGTTTGTTGTGATATACAAATACTAATGAGGAACATGTAAAATAGTGTTGGTATATCTTTGTGGGATGACGAAATGGTTTGATGTTCTTTATTTTGGTGTCTGATGTCTTGCGATGGTTGCAGAGAGTCCTGATGGAGACAATAAAAATCTAAACGTTGGAAAACTGATGAAAGATGAATATGTCCAAACCTATTGTAACAAAATAACTAATAACTTATTAAACGAGTGTTATAATTGTTTTTCTTATTCTCATGGAACATGTTATACTTCTCAAGTATATTTCCACTTGTACAAGTCACTTCCTTGGAAAGAATAACTAACGATAGCGCAAACTGTATTCTCAAAATAGCATTCACGTATCAGCGTAATATTCTCGGTATTAATTATAAAAGAACATATGTAATAAAATTATATTAAAAAAATGGATTAAAAATGTCTTACACCAAAACATTCACCTCCCTCTTCTCCCAAATGCATTGAACTACGTTCATTTTTTTTAATCTTTCGGATAATTCTGAAAACTTTTGGAAATATTTTACGGCAGTGTGTGTGTTTTAGGAGTTAGTGAAGCTCGGTGAGAACGTAGGGATGTTGATTTGATGATCGGTGTTGAAAACCCGGGGAGGTCAAGGAATTAATTTTTATGGTACAACGACCAGTCACAGATTTAATCTGTCTTGGTATGTATCTTGTGCCAATAGCTAAGGGTGAACCTACCACATGATCTCCGAGACCAGGGAATTGCGGAACTCTTCTCCCCGATCCCACTAGGGTCCGTTTATTAATTTTTATTTATTTATTTAATTTATTAAACCAGAAAATTTTAGAAAGTAAAATACCTCCTACAGAAATAAATTAATTACCTGTACGCAGGTCTGGTACAAAAAAACTAACACACCATGACTTACTAAAGAGGAAAACACATTAACTAATAGTACTCCAATATTGTTACTCGTCTAATCATAACTATTGTATCGCTGAAAACTTGTAGCTAGTTTTAACCGACAAAAGCGGTGTTTTAATAATTATACAAATTAAAACTAGTAACAAAAACACAAACAATATTTACAAATATCTACGGTTAGCGGGAACATATTTGCTATGAACGTAATAAGGTACGAATGTAATACTTAATCTGTTCTTCCCTGTAAGAAATTCTTGACGATGTTATATTATCATTTTCACTACAATATATTTGGTCACCATCCACCCTCTTTATTTCTTTACCATCTTCATAACCGGTGTATTTCCGGTTTGCAACCTTTCGGACGTTCTGTCAACGACCGTCATCAGACCTCCGGCAGCACCGGTATTCGAACCAGTGTACCTTGATTCTTAAGGCGAGGACGTTACCATTGGACCACTGCGACCCGGCGTTGTAGGTGATATGGTTATCCTCTTGTGTTGTGCTGCTCTAGTATTATTACTCCTTATTATTGGCATCCATAGGGGATGTATTGCGATTGAAGGTTGACTTAGTGGATTACTAACCAGGTGAATGTATGCGGCTACCTTGATATTCCGTATTTTTAAATCGCTTTCTCTGCCGATGCGAGAGTCCTTTTCCATAGGATGCGATGTCCGTTTTCCCAGGCGTGGTCAGTTAACCTCAACTTGAAGGTTTCTGCCTGGCGGACGGCTTTTTGGTGTTCTTTTAATCGCACGGGTAAAGGCCTCCCTGTTTCGCCGATATATTCTTGGCCGTATTCACTTGGAATACTATATATGCATTCCTTGAATGTTTGGTTTTCATCCGTCGGCTTTGTCTTGATGAGAATGCTCCTTAGTGTTGTTCTGGAGCTGAACACTGTCCTCAATTAGAATTTGTTTCCAATTCTCTTAAGTGTTTCCGCTAGACCTGGGACGCACGGTATGACAATCGTGCCTATATTCTCTTTTTGTTCTTTAACGCTTGGTGTTTTGCGTTTGAAGGCCTTGTATACCACTGTAGAGGGAATCCCGTTGGAGCAAAGGTCCCTCATGATGGAAGATTGTTGTGCTTTCAGTTTCTTGCTATCGGCACACGATATCTGCTCTGTTAGCTAGGCTTTTATCGATGCCTATTTTAGTGTTCGTGGGGTGAACTGTAATGGAGATATCGTCCGGTGTGCGTAGGCTTCCTGTAGACTGGTGTGGAGATGTTTGTCTGATATTTCTACCAGTACGTCTAGGAAGGGAAACCGTCAGTCTTTTTTCATTTCCATCGTGAACCTCTTTTTGATTGAGGTGTGTCAGTAACTTTTGGATGTGTTCGTTGCCATGTCGCCATATCGCGAATAGATACCGTATCCACATGTTATGCTTTGTAGGGGTTTCTTTGATGACCTCTTGTTCGAACTCTTCCATGTTTGTCACTCATCACGGACGAGAGTGGAGAGCCCATGGCCATGCCTTCTATTTGCATGTAGTCGTCACCGGCTCTGAAGTAAGTAGTCTTGAGGCACAAGGTGAGTAGTGCCATTATGCCTCCTACGTCAAGTTCTGTCCTTTACTTGAGGGAACAGTCTTGTTCTAGACTGGTTCCTGTTGATTTCAGTTGATTTAATTTTGTCCACTAAGTTCTTCATGTTTTTTACATGTGAGGCGGATAAGTCAGCTAGTGGAGATACGATTTTTAGGACGTGTCTGGCGAGAGGTTGACATGGTGAATTCCTGTATTTCACGGGGGTTTACTGTAGTGAGGAGTCAATCTGAAACGTGTGTGGTCCTCAAATGCCACACGGTGTTTTTGTAATGTGCTGGCGACTTTTCTCTCAATGGAGGACGTGGGGTCGCTGTGTAGTTTCTCATAGGTTCCCGATGAGACTAAGGTGTTAATCTTTGTATCATAGTCCACGCGTTCCATGATGACAGTAGTGTTCCCTTTGTCAGTTGGAAGTTGTCCTTCCTGAGCGTTTTAAGTACCTCAATTTCCTCGGTACCTCAATCACCGCCGGGTCGCAGTGGTCCAATGGTAACGTCGTCGCCTAAAGAACCAAGGTATCCTAGTTCGAATACCGGTGCCGCCGGACGCCTGAAGACGGACATTGACAGAACGTCCGAAACGTTGCAAACCGGAAATAAACATGTTGTGAAGATATGCACAGGTAAAGAGGATGGATAATGTCCATAAAGATTGTAGTAAAAATCAGTAATATTTATTAGTTGTTAATAGGACCATCACTGTACATTGGTTTAATCACTTAGCACTTCCCCTTAACGCATATGAATGTACTGCTTTGAGTAAAATACCTATATAGTAATTATACCTATCTACCTTGATACGACAGGTTTTTGCCAATCCAGAAAGTTCGTGTATTTTAAATCGTTTTTCTTCTACTTTTTTAACTCAATAGTTCTACTTTCTCGAATGTTTAAGCATAAATTAACTTGATGAACAAGCCGTAATTTTGTTTTCGACATTCTTAGAACTGTTATAGAAATTGCTTCATGAAATTGGTTTCGAAAATTCTTTTTAAGTCACAAGCAATACTATATAATTTTAATAATCATATTTTCAAAATGATATCTCCTCTCATGGATGAAACTGGTATATCAATTACGTAAACAAGTGGATATAAATAATTTATACCAATATTTCATTACTATGTTATTTAATTGTAAATATATTGTATTTTTTTACTATTTATCATACATCATAAAGTGTCTCGCTTATTTAAACATCAAAGAGCCAAGAGTCTTTACATATTCTCTCATTCATGGATGTTTTTCTCTCTCTGAAATGTTTAGTTTCTCGTTTTATCATATGGTGCTTGTAGTTTCGGAGCTTTCTTCATTTCTCATAATCCCTTTTTTACTCGTCTCTTTTACCGTGACTAGGATTAATCATTGTATTCTAGCCCTGTGAGCTTCATTTCTTTCGTCTCTGGGTTTTTGGCTCTTATCATCGAAGCATGTTTTTCTTACTAATTTCTGCCGCTGTACTTAGCATGCCGTCTGCTGGAATACATTTTTCATGTTAATCCATTCATCTCCCTGAGTGTTAATTGGGCTTCCGTTTATGAAGTCCCTTGCCTTTTCTTCGTCGCTTGTATTTTTCCGAAGACTTTCTTCTACTGTACTGCAAATTCAGTTGTACCTCTCAGCCTGTGAATAATTCTCCAGCAAAACGTGCCACTCTTTCGCAAAAGTCATTTCAGAATTTCTCTTTCGTCTACTACTGGCTTTTGCTCTACAACATAGTTTGTTAGCACATACTTATTTCTTTTGACAAGTAGTTTCTTTTGAGCAGAAATACTGGTCAAAAATTTTGTACAATTAACTACGATCATGTAAAGAGATTGTTCCTTAATCACGTATCGGTATATGTTTGTCAAAAGAATTTTGCATCCTAAACTTCTAGTTGTCTTCGTTTCTAGATTTCATTGGGATTTTTTCTTAATGTTTTTTTAAATGTTCGAATGGATTTGGATATTCAAATCTTAAGTATAAAACGAGCCGTGGCATAGTGCCTAGCGTACCCACCTTCTACCTCTGGTTAAGCGGGTTCAAACCCTGTCCGATCCTGTCCTGTAGAATTCGCGGTGGTGGACGAAGCGGTGTTCGCGGCAGGTTTTCTTGGGGATATCCTGTTTCCCCTGCTTCCCCTGCCTATCATTCCACCACAACATTCACTCATCATCATTCGTCTCGTTCGCATTCCTTGTCGTCTCAGCACAGGCGGTAGTCGTGAACAACGGAACCCCCGAAGCAGCAAATGCTGTTAGAAGTCCTCTACTCTAGAAGCAATTCTGATACATTACATTACTCAAATGGTAATAACTTGTCGCGAATTAAAGAGAAAACATGCGGGCAGAAAAAGAAGCGCGTCGTAAAACAAGCTAAAAAATCTTGCACGAAAATTAACGAGTCCAATCCACAGCCTTACTCGCAATGCAGCATCGTTGGTGGCAATGCATACGCTGCAGGAAGTATTGATGGGAAAGTTGTATTATTCGTGACGACATAGTTTACACAGAACTTTAGAATTTGGTCGGGGTGAGCGGAAATAAAATGAACGTAAAAAAACATTTTAAAACAAGCCTTATTTTAAGAAATGCTTCGCTAGAAGTAAAAAATACAAAAATTTAAAAAATCGAAAAATAAAAGAAAATCAGGAAATTTTGAAATATCGTGATCTTTATCACTATCATGCGTCTTTATCAATAATACTACTTTAAAAATTTCTGAAAAAATCCTCTAGCATTTAAAACATTATTATTATTATTATTATTATTTGTTTCAATTTTATTGAATTATTATTTACCCTTTAGTACATCATGTTTTAAATAAGAGCTTGTTTTTAAAATGGTTGATTTTCAATTTTACTGAACTTCGTTACATTGAAATCTATACTCTCCCAAAATTCCTCTACAATATACAGGACCAGTAAATGTACTTTTCCTTCACATCACCTTGCATTCACCATCAACACAGAAGATTGCATCTATCAAAACCTGGTATTTTCTTAGTGTGATGGAATATAACCTAAATTGGTCATGCATATTGCAGATGAACGTCGGGAGAGACCAGAATGATGTTTGGGATAAATATTTTTTAATAAACCCTGATAGAGGATAGAATATATCTGATAGTTGACATTTTAGTGAGGTTTAATTTCTTCAAATTCAAAAATCCTTATGATATGACCGGTGAAATTGTTGGCAGAAGGAAAGAAAAATTCTGGGCAATCCACGAGATTCATGCGGATGACACTTACTTGTTGATGTCAACTTGTTGATATTCTGTAGTTTAGACGAATGCAAACCAATCAGTTCAAAGGGACGGTAAAAACTAAAATTTCGTTGAATTGTAGCGCGGTCCCTTAATGAGATACTAGGAGTAGATATTATCCTGGATGCAGTAGATTACTGAAATAATTTAATGAAGGAAATCACTGTCGAAGAGGGGATAACGCAAGGTTTAGGAGCAAGGCGGGGAAAAAAACGTCAAGAGCAGTATTTCGTAGAGCACCATTCTCGTGGCGTTAATCTTAATGGAACTGTGGTGTTAGAGGAGAACGATGGCAACAACAGTACAATCGCGACGCTGGTGCCAGTCCTGCCAACAACAGCGCTGGTGATATTGGTGGCAGCAACAAGGATGTCAGTTGCAAGGTGTTGGGGAGGAAGGTGATGACGTCAGTCTCAACTCTGTGGTGATGAGGGGCGGCCGGTAGGGTCTGCAAAGCCTGTGGTGGCGGCGACGGAGAAGGCTGCATTGGAGGTGGGACCGCGCGGTTTCTCAATGGGCCTGTCAACCTCAGCTGCCGGATTAATCCTACGCGCCTGGGAAAAATCCTGCCGTCGCTCTTCTCAGCAGAGAGGGGAATATGGAGGGGGAAGAGACGCAGCGACATCGCGAAGAAGCTGCGAAGGAAAGGGCTACAAGGGGGTGGAAGGTAGAGGGGCGGAGCAAGGAGACGACGACTTGGAGACGGAGGTGGTGACGTAGAACAAATGGATGGTAATGGTTAGGTGCTGGCTTGCTGCAAGAAGAGGGGGATAATTTGCTGATTTAGTAACAAAAACAGTGGAACTAGGAATGAAAGAGGAACGGAGGCAGATAGTGTAAATGGAGAGAGTACTTCTCATAAAATAAAGTAATATTTAAGAATTTGGGTGAATAGTAAATATTCAGTATTCAGAAGCAGTTTAGAAAGTACGGAGCCGAATTTTGAAATTTATACTCTAACATTACTAACCACCATCTGTATTAACAGCTAATAGTGGATTTGACAGATAAAACTTATAACAATTTCACCAATAACGAGAGGTCAATTCGACTTTCATGAGTAATGGAATAAAGTGATATATGAATGAAAGAAAAACGGGCAATTTTTTCTGGATTACAAGTTCATACTTGTCTTAATGAAGAGATAATGAGAATGTTTCTCTCCTGTAAAAGAAGTTGAAAAGAAAAATGTATTTTGCTTAACGTGGGAATTTGTACGAATAAGTAGGAAACTATTGTTACATCTCCAACCTATTAACCCTATTAATGTCCACGGATGTGATAGCCACATAAACTCATTGTTGGAGAAATATAAAGAGAATTTTTTGAAATGGCGTTTGGAGTCTTTAACGTAAATAAGCTGTTATTTTGTTGCGCGCATTTGTAATATGTGGAATAAATAATTTAAAAAATACCATTGTGTCTATGGTATCAGAGAAAGTTGATTTGATTATTCTAAACATATATGGACTTTCTAAAACTAGACAATCGTTCCAATTCTATTACCGTGTGTAATAATTCATCTTTAAGTTTTACGTTTAAAATACGTAATATTTGCCATTATATTTAAGTAACGCATAAAAACACATTTCGAAACAAAAGGATGAATTTGTTCAAATTTTTAACTCTCAACTTCCGAGTACCTACGCGTTTGCATCGTCAACTGTCATGTTGAAGTTGTGGCGGAAGGGATCCCGTTCTCGTTGACGATGCATGATTGTTCAAAAACATCTTTTCTAAACTAAACAAAATAAATTTTCATTGTAAAATGAAGAATCGTGGGATGCATTCGTCACTCCGTGCTCCAATATTTTCACATCAAATGGTTGAGTGAAAATATTGTTTGGATACTTTTTTTCAATTCATTATATCATGAATTCGTCCTGATAGATGGATCCTACCCAAATGGCCAGAGTGTCATCAATCATCAGAACAGTGAAACTACCCAGAAAAGGGATACGGAAGGGAAGTTCCTAGGATCGAAGGTTGCCAGCGTCCTTGCTTCTTACTGCTCCTCTTCCGTTCTCTCCGCAGCCTCTGCCATCAACGCTCTCCTCTGCGCTTCCTTATCTCGTGGAGTCGCGCGTGAGCTCGGATCCAAACGCTCCCATTTCGTGAAGCCGCTCAAGAGTTCGAGCGATTAATTGCCCCCCTCGCAGACCCTCTGCTCCGGAGTCCCTTCGTTCTTCAAACCTCTTCGCTCTTCCCTTGCGTAATTACCCCTTTCCCTCCCTTCGCTTCTGGATAAGCACCCCTGCCCGTCGCTTTACCTTGACGTGGGACCTCGTGTTCCCCAGGAGCGTATTTGCTAGGCGACCAAGACTTCTCGTTGTTTCCCCAAAGTGAGGAAGCGTCTCATGGGAAGGGTGACAAGTCGCCGAGACGAGGGCGCGGCGAATCAGAGAAAGTTTCCGCGCCCTCAAATCGCACTACTAATCTTCGGTGACCTAAGCTATTATCACAATTTATGTTCTTGTCTTCGGACTATAGTAATAAGCGCGTTCACTTTTCACTCTGTGCCCACTGACCTACATAGAACCCAGTTTCCAGATTCAAATGCATAATGAGTCCAAGATAATTCCCATTCATGGATTACTTTAATTTATTTTATTTTAATGAGGGATATTATATACTGTACGTTACGTAAATTACATACACGAGACCTTGAAATTTCAAAGCAATAAACGACATTACAAAAACTGTTTTGTACATTCTCTTATAATTACGAAAAGGGGACTCCACGGAAGTTTAAATACTTCTATTTCCATTAGCGTGTTTTTTCACGCGATATTATTTCCATAATAGCAATAATCTTAACAATATTTTTTATTTCTTAGAAAACAGTTCATGTTCTCACAGTTATTCACATTGTTTAGTCTTTCCTGCTTTCCAGCAGTTTTTCGGAATCAAGTAGAAATCAAAACCTCTTATTGAAAGGATATTGTGCAGCTTTAGTCTTCGCTAACCGTCTTCCTAACGCTCAAATATTAACATACATTCTTGAGCAATAATAACCCATCGACCAATTTAGCTGCAATTTTCAACATTTATGTAAATTTGGTGACAACAAAATGTTACAATAAAATACTTAAAATTCAGCCCTAAAATATTTTTTTAAAAACTAAACACAATTACGAATGTCGACGAATCTCAGTGTATTGATGATAATCTCCAAACGTTTAGGAGTATGCGGAATCTAAATAAAATAATGAGAAAAGCTAGAATCCACATATAAAAAGTTGAGTTCATTTTTGGTTATAGTTTTGATTTTGTTTTAATTTCTAAAGCTTTAAAACTAAAATTAATGATACTTGGTAATTGTGGAGCTTTAGCAACATTATCAAAGCATGATAAATTAAAAGGCGTTTCTATGTTGCTCATTGTTTTATTGGTATAAAGATTTTTCGGCTGCATAGCAGCCATCGTCAGTAACATACACTGAAAATATAAATGTACATAAAATGACAATAATAAAAATATAAAAATAGAAACATAATATGAAAGTATACAATAATTGGGTGAAACAGTATCGAAAGAAGTGTATTTTTGGTTGTTGTTGAAATAAAGAAAGGAAAGAACAATGAAAAATGAATAAAAGAAAACAAATACAGAGTGAGCAAACCGACAAAATTACGTACCTGAGTATTGAGGAATATTTTTGGCGAATGCGCAGAGTACGCCGAACGGAGGTCATCATATGGAAAGTGAAGGGGTGTTTTGCGTGGTGGGCGGGGGAAAACGGGGGCTGTCGGAGTTTTCCAGGAACTGGCGGCAGAAGACGGAAAGAATTTCCAAGGGTTTTAACTGTTGGGAATGGGGTGCAGTGTCCTGGAGAGTTGGGGGTGAGAGGGAAGGAATTTTGAAGGCTAGTTTCATGAGAGGGGAATGAAATTCAGGGATTTGTTCATTTAATAGGGAAATGTTGTTTTTTAGAATACTATGGATATGTAAAATTTCTAATTTGATCCGGGGCCAAAATCTATTTTCTACTTCTAAAATATAAAAACACACACACATTTAACATTGAAAAGGATTTTTATATTTTAGAAGTAGAAAATAGATTTTGGCCCCGGATCAAATAGTACAGTTAAACAATATACACTCCCCAGACTCATTGAATGTACACTCCCCAGACTCATTGAATGTATCGTCACCTTACAATAGTAAGATAAATCTTGCAAATAGTTCTTTAAATAATACGAGTATATTCCATGTTAATTTGAAAAAGGAAAATCGAGAATTACTTTTGTAATTTCAAATAAGATATGAATTTTTGAAGTAAATTAATACAGTACTTGCATGGTTAACAAAAATTAAGAATATAAATTAGCGTAGTGTGTTTAACCTCAACAATTGTCACGTATGAATTGCTTATAATTAATTCCTTTCATACTTTTTTATACCTTAGAATTTGTGTGATATTTTGTTTTTTAGACTTTCTTCTTTATTAAACATAAAATCAATAGTCCACTACTACAAAAATATTTGATTTCTTTACCAAATTTCAATATTAAACTTTCTGAAAGAAACAAAATAGGATAACCAGGACTCAAAAAAATGTAATGTTTAAGTTAATCCATAACCGTTCTGATCAATGTTGTTTTTTTTAAATCCAATATGATTTTAATATCGGAATCACAAGGAATAAAGGAGTTTTAACTTTTCACAAATCTGTTAGATTTTCACCCCAGCTTTTCCGAATCACTAAATTATTTATTGATCGATCTGGTATAACGCTAATCCTCTTACCAGTTAATCGGCTTTGACGATTCTTGTTACAGTACACCATTTATCAAATAAAATCAGAATAAGTCTCCTTTTGTTTACTTATTGTTTTCACGGTGTGTATATGTTCGTGTATGATGCCGTGTTACTCTGATTTTAGTGATGGTCATAAGAGCGATAAGTCAAAATTTGCTGTTTATATGAACTGTTAAATATCAAAGAAATCACACAAACTTTCCTTACAATTTCATGTGAATAATAAACATATATTCACATCAAAATTTGATAAATTTGTCAAAATTTGATACATTGGTTTAGACTTCTTATACCTTGAGAAGAGGTCCTTCTTTCTTTAATTTGATTAGAGTATGATTTAATAGATGAATTGTTTATTATGTGAAATTTAAGTTATGATATTTGCCATTGACATAATATTTAACGCTTTACATTTTACGAGCTCAACATTTTTTATCCTTCGTTATGTCTCAAACAAAAAAGTTTGAACAACTGAGAGACATTTGAAAATGGGTCTCAGGTTAGTGAATACACGTGGATATCATCATTAAAATTGATTTAATCGAATCTTTAAACCTCGCATTAATTATCATACAAATTAATTAATCCTTCGAAACCTTTCATAAAGAATAAAATCCTACAAAATGAGAAGTTTAAGTGACTAATACAAGGTTTTAAAATACACGTCCGAACGCACGCTTTAACTGCGAGAATCCGGATAGAAGACTCAAAGCAAGCAACAGTGCGTCAAACCCGTTTATGAGATTTAAAGCAGAGTAATGGGAACCAAGGGGATGGATAGGTTGACGGACTGCTGAACAGATGTTCGAACGAGGGTTTTGTTTGTGATGCTGGGTGCTGAGAGAACCATACCTCGCCATGTCTTTTCTTCTCAGTACGATGAGCATTTACACGGATTTTGTGGTGGACATTAGCGCACCTGCTTCGTGACTACAAAATAGGATTAACTTTCGAGAATTACATTTTTTGTACTTGTTTGAAATGTTGACGGGTGAAATTTTTAGGAACAATGCGAGGTTTACAATAATGCCTAATGATATTCTTAAAGTTATTGAAGTTTAATGTATTAATAGTGCTACACTCTTGAAAAAATATATATATTTAAATAAAAAAGAAATTTAAACTAATTTTTAGTTCTTGGAATAATTATTGTCATTATATGAGTTTGGAGATGAGTAAAAGGAAGACAAATGCAATTGTGTTCATTTCACGTGAAGAA
This sequence comes from Laupala kohalensis, assembly GCA_002313205.1. Lineage (NCBI taxonomy): Eukaryota > Metazoa > Arthropoda > Insecta > Orthoptera > Trigonidiidae > Laupala > Laupala kohalensis. Next base: position 50,281 of record NNCF01127707.1, on the reverse strand, counting down.
CAAGGGAGTCCGATTTTTCTGACACTTATCTCACTGAAGCAGATGAAGTTGTATAATAGACTAGCTAAACTAAAAAAAATTAATTAGATGGAAATTGAAATGTTACTAACATTTACTAATTGATAATATGAACGTTTATTTGTATTTAACATGACCATTTGATTGACCTGATTACTATGACATATACTGGTTTCCTCAGTATTCTAGTTCTACACAAGTTCCACCCGATTTCCTATTTGCATTAACAATGTAGAAATGCATCAACAAAGTGATGAATAGTATAGGGTCATATACACTGGACCATTTCGTTACTCACGTGTAATTCTCTAAGAATATTATTTATCATTAAATACTGGACTCGTTAGTGCTGTATTTGTTAGGACTCAAGTAGTCAAGTAACATCCTTTTCTAAATAATCAAACAGCTTCTCCTCTTGGTGTAATTTTGACTCTGTTGTTTTCTTGGAAAGGAAAAGAGGCACGATTTTTATAAATGAAAAGACGTCAAAACATATTTTAATGCTCTAAATTTGCGATACTTTATTCGTGTGATTTACTCCGTCCGGTGACGTAGAATAGGAATTAACATTTTCTTGGACATTTGATATATGATGATAAGATGATGAGGTAGAATGCATAGCTCAAAAAAATAAGAAAAATCTGCCACTGATGCATTTTATTCATAGAGAGTGCAGACTGTAGATGGTTACTGACTGAACGCCAATTGCTTCCTTCTTCAAAGCTTGTTTGAAACTCTTTGAATTATGACCATAAACAATACAATAATCACATATAATCAACACAAAACAACAATGAGTTTTGACCAATTGCATACATAATTATTATACATTATTACCCGTGTTAAAATAACAGTTGCCTCACAGTTTTAAAAGGAAACAATCAAGATAAATACACAATTATTAACGATTCTTAAGCAAAGTGAGAATTGAATGTATTTTTCTGAATGCAAATAGCTTTTATTGAACTGGGTGAAAATGTTTATACCTTTTACATAACCTTTAAGAATAAACATGTTACTTCACTCTTTACTCTGGTCATTATAACATGTAATATTTATTACGTTTGTGGATGTTTAGATGACGATGAATTTTTATACAGTATTTCTTTTCTTCGGTACCATGTTAATTTGAAGAAGGGAAAACAGGATAATGAAATTATTAAATTTCATTAAAAAAAAAGAAAAGAAAGGTACGTACGTAGTTGGTCATGTAGTCAGAACATGCGATGAATGTTGTACAAAACTTTTTATCATATAAAATATGCAAGGTAAACGTGTCACCTAGTTGCATCGATTTCAGCTCATACGATCCTATTAATTTTGGAAACCCATAAACGTCCAGGCACTCCCTTCGGGAGGCATAAGTCATAATAATGACGTTTTGGGGGAATATTTTCTCTTGGATAGTAAGTATATATCGGCGCGTCTTCTGAATTTGTTAAAGGGCTCTAATGACCTTTGATGTTGACGAGCCCTAAAGCCCCACAAAAAAAAAATGAATTTGTTATTCTCCATAACTTTTCACGGAACATTCTGGAATCAAATTGGAAATGTGATCATCAGTATTAATTTTAAATATCTGGAAAGAATATAAGATAAAGATGTGCTCAGTAGACCTTCTAAATACGGACAATTTGGCAAACATTAATAGAATACATGTTTGGTTTTTTTCTTCATTGAAAGATTACTGTCCATACTAATTTATTCTGAATTACAAGTGGTGTTCGCTAGAAAGATGAATCCATTCAAGTTTAATCTTCCAATACTTTCCCTTATTAATTTCCCCCTTTCACTCATTTAATAAATAGAATGAGAGAAAAATAAATAATTATCTGCCCTTCTGCAACTTCTTTCAGTCTAGCCTCATTAATGTCAGTGTTTAATTGTGTAGTTCGAAGCCTTTTGAGTCAAGTTTCTGTGCTCCGCGACTATCACCAAAATACTCTTAAAAATGAACGTCCACTGGGATCATCATAATATGATATTTCCGTCCCCGGACAGCGCATGTGCAGCTACACCGCGGGAAGTTCAAATCAAGATGAAAAAAAAAGAAATAGTCTTGAGAACTGTACATTTATACGCAATCAAATGTTAATTTATATTTGATAGACAAATTCATTAATGTTAATTTATCTTTTACGTAGTCATGTGGACCATGGTTGACAAGAAACGTTAGTTCATTGTTGTATGCCAAGCAATATATTTTGTTAAAAAATGTATTGATTGTACGATGGTAGTCATGAAAATGAGAGTTAAGTGAAGAGTTCGAACCAGGTCAAAATCAAAATGGTATCCGAAAGGGTTGGAGGTATCATTCTGAATTGTAATACCTGAGAATAATTAGAGCAGAGATATTTGAGCAATATTAGAGCATTGAATAGAATTATGATAAATATAGGAGACATTACACTATATATAGAATATTTAAGAATCTGACATACTCATTCAACAATGATGGGTGTTTTGAAACAATTTATTGATTTATTTATTGTCATGGCAAGGTTCAGGGAAGGAATCCTGCTCTTCTAACTAACCGAGACTTGGGTGAGGGGATTGGAAGGGTTGCCGTACGGAACAGACATTTTCTGGGCTGTGCGAGGGAAACCCCAGCAGAAACCCTCACCTAGTTCGGTCGATCAAAGTTGAGGCAAGCACTTTACCGCTCAACAATGTGGTTGGTTTTACATATTTATAGTACGAATAACGCAAAGAAAAGAAGTTCAGAAGGCACGGTCACGGAGTGGTAGAAGCAGGGTGGTTGAACGACGCGTAACTTCGTTGAAATGTCATAGAGAGAGAATTGTAGAATAAGAACATTCTGAGGACGCTCGCGCCTTTACGGGCGAAATATCTAAATGGACATACTACATTAGCCATGCTGGCGATGGTGCGGCTTAAATCGCGCGTGCTCGCCAAAATATATTCTCGATTGAGGGAGAGTCAGGAGTTGGGGAGCAAGAAACATATAGGATGTTCGAGAAGAATGTGATGGGAAAGGCATAGCAGGAAGGGCAACGTTAGAGTGTCTTCGCTGAAAAACGGTTGTGAGGAACTCCACTCGGTTTTTGGAATTGAAGAAAGTGTTCCTGTTATTGGCTTCAGTCTTTGCTTCATGGACGCAATATGTTTTAATTTAAACGTCCATTCATTTTACGATGTATCAATAAAGCACACTCTACGATGTATAGTTTCTTTTAAATCATTATTTCACTTCTTATCAGAAAATCATTTAAATTTAAAAAATTGCAATTAAAATATTAATATATTATCAAATATAAATGCACATCTGTTTGACCGTAATATATTGATTGTAAATATAATTCAAATAGCACCAAAACTTTCTCAGATTCAAGACTCAATTAGTGGAGGTGTAGAAATTTAATTAAAAAAAACATAATTCGTGTTTTCTTTATAATAAGTAATTTTAAAAGTAAATTTTAGACATTAACTCTAAAATTTAGTCCTCACGTCCGGAGATACAATACGATCATAATACGAGAATATTAAAGTTGACCTAGATGTAGAAGTATATCGATTCCTGCATTGATTTACCCCGACATCATTTTTATTTACACATTTACTAAATCAATGAGTAATTTGGATGTTTTTGAATAGCGCATAAGTGTGAGAAAAATTCATATATATTAATGTGATATCAAAGGAACGTCAATGATGATATTGCATTTTCATTTTCCCCTTGATATTTAATTAACGGAGTACCGTAAAAAACACGGTTTAATCGATCAAGTTATGTATTGTTACAGAAGTACATACAAATGTTAATCAATCTCTTTGTAGCTCATAGAAACTGAATGAATAAATCTTAATTCGCACCTTAATACAATTTTCTTTTTTTACTTCAAACTTTGTACTGAACGGTTCTTATTAGATGGTATTTTTATGATAAGGTTCCCCTTTAGTTCATTTTCACTTCAGGATTGCCATGGCTAGGTCCAACCGATTCAGAAATGAATTAAAATATGACAAATATAGTTGTAATTTTAGGTATGAATTATTTTTAAGTATTAATAAAAGCGAATATATACATTTTACTAATGAAAAAAGTATTTGTAAGTATTATTAAAATCCATATTATAAGATTGAATACAAATTTTTAAAGAATAATATCTCAAATGACACGACTATCTTAATACGTCACTTGCTTTGGCATTCTTCCTTAAGATAATAAAACATTCTTCAAGAATAGGAATATACATTACATCACGCATTAGGGGGATAGAGTCCAAAAACAAGAATACTAATAGATAAGTGAGATAAATTAATATTAAATACAGTAAAAATTACATATAGGATCTAACAAATTCTCCCAAATTCCTTCACTATTGTCTCGATCCAATAGATAGGGTGGGTTAAAGTATTTTGACAGAGTGTGACAAGAGGGTGGAGAAATGAGGTTAAAAAGTTCAAGAAACCTAACCTAACCTATTGTGTTGTCTAATATATGAATGGCCCCAACTATAAATTACAAATAATTTACTAAACGATATTACCTGTTGTCTAAGTCATAGTGTTTTCACTGTGAACCTCAATTTCAACAATGAAACGATTAGCAGCAGGGACAAACGTAGCTTGAAACGACTGCCTGATTTTTTAATGTCAGCCTGGCAAGTTAGATGGGATTCAGAAACGAATGGACGTGAAACACATAGTTACATCCCGCAATTTATTTATTTATTATTTATTTCATGCCTTTTGACGAGGTTCAGGTCATGAGGCCTGCTCTTCCACCTGCTCGTTGGACTAGGGAAAGGGAATTGGGAAGGTGAGATGTTGGATTCCCGGAGAACTTACGGTACCGAACCGACATTAGTCTGGAGTAGGTGAGGGATACCCCAGCTGGAAACCTCACCTAGTTCGACCGAGCAGGGATTGAACCCACGCTCTACCGCTCAGTGGAATCGCTGCCACTAGACCACCGCTGTCGGTGGAACACACGCCGACAAGAACAAGAAATGGTTTAATCCGCCAAGGGTAGTATTAGAATTTTTAACTGGACATGCAGTGTATTTTAGTAGCATCGGAAAAGATGTAGCAAACGAATGTGTACGTACTTTGGAAGAGGAAGCGCCACAGCACATTCATTGGGACTGTCCATTGTATGCGGTGGAGAAGGCGCGACACATTCGAGAAACAAAAAAATGGACATGCTCAATATAGCAGAGACACAAACATACATAAATACTGAGAAGATATATAAATTGTTCAAAGAAAAGGTGTGCAAAATACGAGGGTTATGAGATCTATACCACAGCAGATAGTAGATAGCAGACGCCTCCACGCGGATAGGGACGGGCAAAGTCTATGACGACGGTGGGCAGCGTACATGATATTATGTAAAGATACGAGAAAACAATGTAAAAGATTGATTCTTGTGTTGTACTTGCCATACATACAAGAAGAACGAAGATAGTCGCATCATATGAAAAAAAAAAAAAAAAAATGTAAACTCCGAAATGAACTTGAGATTTGCGATACCTAAGGGAGAGGGTGTAGCCGGCATCATCATCCTACACCTTTGTCCTCTGGCAGATTGACGTATTGAAGCACGATAATATTACCGTTATCTCTTCACAATTTGAACCTTGTCCATCTAATCAACAGCTCAATGCTCTGCTCACCGAGAAACACGTACTTACTGTATAGTGAGAAATAACGGAAGGAAAACTGACGATTCGGAAACTAAGAGATACGAGTGCGAAAAGTAGCGAACTTGGCGATGGAATCGTCATCTCGAGATGGATATATACATGAAACGATCGCAGTAGAAAGTGAATTGAACGGTTTGAGAAATTCCGAACGCCATGTCAGAGGAAGCATCTGTATTGATATATTCGCCGAGCAAAAGAACTTCCGGAGCGCCGCGTTAGGATGGAAGCGTCGGTCCCAGAGATTCGGTTGTACGCTCCGGAATCTTCGAGGAATTGGGAAGGAGAACGATTGTGTGGTAACAATAGACGCATCTCGGAAGGTTTCGTCGAAGACACGTTCTACAACGATGATGAGGAAACGATCTGAATGGATTTGTATAGATTTTGCATCCGTCGAATGAATACACAACATGTAAAAAGATCGCTTTAGCATCATTGGATGTTCCTGGAAAAATTAATTATCAACGAAAACTCAAGTAGAGTTTTCGTTCGCACTGCCACCTGGTAGTGAAAGTGGGAATGTTTAAATTGGCAAAGTGATTCCACTGACAGAGTTGGCAATTGTTAAATGACCAGAATAATAGAAAACCGAGACCCAAAACCTAAATAAATAAAACTTCCATTTGTGATGACCATTATGTTATGTTGTCTGGTAATGTCTGAGTCATCACTCTCATATCATAGTACTGATTTTAGTGCAATATTCAATTACAATTCATTTCAACAAAATTTCAAATTATTACTTTAAATTACTCACAGCACGCTAAATTATATATTCTAAGAGATTCTACCAATTCTATCCAAAATTCTACCAATATTAAAAAACCTAGTTACTGTTACGTCAAATACATTAATTTTCCGACAGCAATGAATTCTAACTTAGCAAGTAAGATAACAGTATATTAGGATATATTGATCATTAGATGAACATGTACATATCATGAGCTATAGATGAATATTAGTGATATCTTTCATTTCGGAGACATTTATGAAAGCATATTATTTTCACGTGTCAGAACTTAAAGAGCTGATTTCTGTAAACAAATAAATGAAAGATAATGATTTTCAGAAAATGTTAACATTCAGTTGTTTACCGTACGTCATTCTTTCCGGTTTTCAGAATGGATTTCTGAAGGTCATACCACGATGTTTTTTGAATTTATATATATTTTTCGCATTTACGCTACTTTTTATTTGGACTAAAACTTTTCAGACTAGATTGTCGTGAAGCATTCAATACCATTAATCTAGTTCTCTATTTTTCTAAGTGGAATTTGATCATGATATTGTATGTCATGTAATAAACTGTTCTTTTAGTTAGCAACAAGTAGAAATTTGCTAGTCATTGTGTATTAAAGTAAAATCTTTTGAAAAATGTGGAATTTGTAATTGCATATGACTCAAGTTTATTTCATTTCAAGATCTACATCAATTAACCTTTTAGTCTTCTTAATTCCAGTACCACCCATGAATCTTAAATGTTCTCACAGTTGTGTCTCGAATTTTGCTATGCATGAAACCAGATAACTATTACATCTTGACATTCTCAAATTCACCTCTGCAACACTCAGAGTTATTCGCAACCTTTCATGTTTTTAATAATATATTTTCATCTCACACAAATTTTTAAGACATAATGAACACGAAAATACATTGTGATCATGCTTTGTGCAGCTTGATGAAGAATGATTTGTGCTAGCGTTTCGCCCCACTTTCACTGCGCCAGCACGCGCTAATGAATACATAGACGTACACAGCGATGTGAATCGTGATGTCAGCGAATGTCCTTTAGAACGCTGAGCGCAGTGAGGGCTGCGAGGCGGCGGTGACATGAGCGGCACCACCTCTTTGAGTCACTGGCTACTCATTGCGAGCGTTGCTGTTGCTCTGAATGGAAATTCATTACATGCGAAGGCATGAGGGCAACGCGGAGTACGGCATATGTGAAAGTGAAGGTGGTAATGGCAGTAGGGAAATGTGCACCTCGGGGGGAACGCTTGTGCCGGGGGATGAAACTGGCTTTAGTGTGTTTAGAAGAGTATGGCGTTGGGGGAGACACGGGAAATACGTGTTTAAGGGAGTGGCAAGGGATTCCCGATGTATTTTCGGATTATAAGATCGGAGGGTCGGAGATCTGGAAATATGTGCGCTTTCGATTATCATGAGTGATTAATCATGCTTCATGAACCCTTTCATTGAAGTCATTCCATTAAAAATCACGTATTTTATGTTATTAAAACATTCAAGGCAATCTGTACACTTAATGAGCCGATATATAGTAACAAATAGTCAATTATTCAGAACAATTAGTATCATGTACATTTCATTGACTTTTTAACAGAAGAGGACGATATAAATATTTTGGAACTTTAACATTGTTTAAAGCAGTGTTACATTCATAAATCAAAGATATAGTGATCTAATAATTATTACACGTTTCATGAACAATTATTATTCTACTTCTATTAAGCATTAGCATCACTAACCGGATACAATTTATTTACCAGTGTTATTTGTGCTATATAGATTAGTAACCAACGCACGAGAAAGACAGTTTTTTCGATGTGTATTTGCTATGAAAAAGCAGTGGATTTTTTTAGAAGTTGGATATGAATTTATGACACCATCATCCATAAAATAATTATTCTATATTTCAGACATTCTAGTTTCTAAAATTGTATTTTGTAGACATGTCACTTTATACTTCTATAAAAGAATTAAAAGTGTTTCCGAAAATAATGGAATTTCTCTGCGTTTAATTTATTGTCTCCTAATGAAGTATTTTTATTGTTATTATTTTGATCAGTTACTATCTATATCTTCGAGGAACACCTTTAGAAATTTTTTCATTCATGGGATATTTTAATTTCGATGGCATTTTATCAGATTATGACAAAACTAAATATTAACTATATTCACTGAAACGTGTAACCACATTTATGAATAACATGTACTTCAGTGCATGGATTAATGTAATCAGTTTCAAAATATATACGAGTATAGAACGGAACTTTGATCTCTCGTTAACTTTCACAAAATCAAACAGAGGTAAATAGATTTGGGGAATGTAATATTACAATGCGTTGGTTCGACGAAAATGATATTGCAAAAAATGTACACAATAACCCGATTGATATAGAAAAGCTCTAAGGGAATTTGTGAAAAGACCCTAAACCTGAGTTATGGAGGATAAATAGAATAAATGGACCGATCCACTGAAATAAATTTCAAAGGCAAATAAGGATGGTAGCGTAGAATTCGGAGCAAAAAGAGACCGTGAATTTGGCTTCGACACGAAGCGCTGTCGCGACTAGGAGTAACGTTCCTCGCTACGTCATGAACATTATTGTGGCTTAGCGTGGGTGTGTGCTGGCTTTAGAGGCAATAGATGCTCCCCTCTTGTCCGCGGGGGACAATGTCCACAGCATAGCGACCCTGCTTTGCCTGGCCCTTCGACCCTCTCCGTTCCCTCTGCCACCTAGCCCGCTGTTCACTTGCTCCATATCCAGCCATTTCACTGCCACAATTCATGCAAAAACACAGTTTTCCTTGTATTGATCAATTATATCATTGTAAACATTAATTCGCAAATGTCACAGAAAACTTTAATTAACCAAACGGAGTAAATCAAACAAATGGAGGATCACACTTTAAAGTATTAAAAGGTGTACTGACTGACAAGTTAGTGTTTTCCATCTTTTCCTTAAAAAACATGTTTTTAAAAATTACATCGAGAAAAGAAGATACTTGAATCATTAATGTGAATGGGTTGCTACTTGACTACTTCTCATAACAATTGGCAGGTCTTACGCGTCTGGCCATGCTGACGGTATAAATAATATTCAAAGGGAATTTTACGTTAGTTACGCGATGTCGCATTGTACATTATATTATACTATACATAACTGTTGTGATGTCCTGTTTACATTGTTAATATGAAGTCAAGTTAAACTTGCCTACAACTAGCAGACGCGTGGAAAGTAGTATCTGCCATGTTTTTCAGGTGAATAAAATTGTACAGCTAAATAATGTGAAAATTCATATTATTGTACAGAATGTTAGTTTCATTCAATTTCCTGTGAGATTAAGTTGCACGGGTTTAACTGGTTATAATTTAATATCGATTAGTTACATAATAAAAAAGATAAATAAATCATTTATTGACGAAAATGTGATTAATACTGAGTGACCCCATGGAGGACAATAAGCTTATTTGCTTCACGGAAGTGAACCAATTCCAAACGATTTCTAAGCGGGATGGGGTTAAGGAGGAAGTGGACAAAATTGTTCCAACATGTTGTGCATTCTAGAAACTTGATGAATAATAGTAAATTAGATGAATAGTAGTAAATAATAGTAAAGAGTAAATTAGTTTATTGTCCTCCACGTGGTCATATGCAGTTTGTACTGTTTTGTGTGACAATAAAATTTATTACTAATTTATTATTATTAATAGGAAACAACAATAATCGTGCATTAAAATAAGTATTTCTCAATCAAATATTGCTAAAAATACTATGACTACGAGATAAAATATGACTATTGTAACATCAGAACCAGTTCAATCTATCGATTTGTGAATTATTATTTTTTTACGCATTTCACTAGCCGGATGCTGCTAAGAAGATCATTACGGAGTCTAGCCGGACGCCGCTAAGACGGAAGTGCGACGGACTTGGGTCCCAAAGCTAAGCCTTTCCCTGTAACATACAATTGTCTGACCCGTTTCCTACAATACAGAAAACAAAAGGAGTGCCCGGCGAAGAATGCGGCCGGAGAATGTGACCCACGCGCACCTCGCCTTTGATATTTCATTATTTCTGAAGTGAAAGGTTTGACCACGATGAGGCCCTTTTCGGAATGTCGGTGGGTCTCAGAAAGAATGACTGCTACTATGTGTGAATGGAGTACTTTCACCGGATACTGAGACAATGGCCATTCCGGGAAGGACGCCTCCGTGCGCCTGACTGGTGTCGTCGGCAGCTCGTCCTACCGGTGAAGACACGGCGTTCTCAGAACGTCCGAGGGGTTAACAAGGTGTTGGAGTGTTCATTGTGGCAGCGAAGGTGTGGTCACGTGACCTCCGCTTCCGTATATATTGGGAGGATTGAGAACCCTCGAGGACTTGACTGTGTGATCTGAGTCCGCAGGTTACTTAGGATGTGACCTGGCCATTAAACGGTCAAGATCAGTAAGAGTCTACAGTGGTAGTCTAGACGCACTTTTCTGCTAGTTGTGAATGACGTAACTTGTAACAGTTTGTTTATTCGAAAGCACTTATAATTATGGAGATTCAGATGACATAGAGAGGTTTTCCGAACTTGTTTTCTTCAACTCAATTTATTTATGTGTAATTAATGCTTTCTGATAGCATTAACTGTGTAATGACAGATTTATGTTTGTATTGATGATTTTGAGAGTTTATGCAAGTTTGTAAATACTCAGATTTCTATTTAATTGTATTAAATCATTAACCATCGTTATTACACGTGTGCTTAATTGCCCGGGAAACCGAGCTGGTGGCAGCGGACTATCTACCATAAGGGTTGTGGTATTTATGTGGAGAACGCCAGTCGTCTTATCTATACTGCTCTTCTCCACTTGGAATCCCGCTTCTTCCCAAAAGAACCCACACTGCATGTGGGCTTGTGGTGAGTGGTTACACAATATACAATGTATCTATAAACTGACTGGTTCGAATTATTATTTTGTAACATGATTGTAAAGTATTTAACGTGATAATTCAAATATTAGCTCCTTTTAAAGAAAAATAGCAATAAACATTACCCATGAATAATGCAGAGGAAGGCATTTAATAGTGGATTTGAAGAGGTTAAATCTAAATTCCTTTATTTAATTGGAAAGAGAATTACACGGGAGGACTTCTAAATAAAATGGCTCTCATTGTGAAAAAGTGGATGGAACGCAGGGTCGGAGAATATCATTGGGACGCATGAACAAAAAATTGTTATCGAAAGTAATGGTATAATTCTGAAAAAAATATTTAGAGGTCATAATGTTTTATTCTTGTGATAATATTTGAATTATCTTATGTTTTTTGTTAAATAGACATATTTGGAAATGACTCATCTTCATTTGAAATTACATATTTTCCATTCTCAAAAAATGGTAGCTATCGGTTACACGAACTATGAATGTTGTAGTTTTGTTGAATGAAAATGGTAGACGCGACCGAGATTCGAACATTCAACTTGCGACTATACTGAACCCGGGGGCGAACGGGGTGGCGCTGTTGGTAAGCGCATCTGCGCGTTAAGCTGAAAGTCCCGAGTTCGAATCACGGTCCCGTCTACCATTTTTATTCCACATAACAATTAATGTGTTACCTAGCTGTGAGGTTCACCGCAATTTAAAAGATTTCTGTATGTCGTAGCTAATAATTTTGGGGTATGTGAATTCATTTCAATTAAGTAACCAAAACACACATCATGTTAAAATTAATCTTCGTTATTAGTGTATCTTTTGCAGCATTTATTGAAGGTTCAAATGTACGATTATGTGATGTCACTCTACATGAATTCGATATCGATGGAATAGTCTTACGTGGTACATTCTGCTTTCTGTTGAGCAAAGTGGGCACCTTGGGGTCTGTTCAGGGATAGTTTGATTTGAATAGCAAAGTTTATCATCTTCTGTTCTGTCATGAAAGTACAATGCATTGGAATACTTCTCCATGTTGCTCTTTATATTTCATCACTTGCGTGCCTATGTCACACTTCCTGTCTATTGATTCTTAGATTTTGCTATGGAACTCTCGTCCATTGTATTAATACGTTTAGAATTCCTGTCCATTGTGGCTCCAAACACTTGACGTCGATTTGTATCCCTCCCTTTGTTTTATCTTAATAATACTGTCGTTTAATTTATTCTGTAACTATTCTTCTAAATACAAAAGTCAAACAAAATACAAACATATCGAACATATCTCGGGCTTTGTTAGCTGGGCGACACGGTTTTACTGCGTCCCATCGCCTCCAGCGAGCGTCCCGGCCCCTCTCTCCGCCCTCATTCCCGCTCCGGATACCCCGTCCCCCTCAGACCCTTATGTCTATGTCCTTCTCGCTTATGTCCACAGAACGTGTTGTACTTTTGTGTGTCTGTCTTAATTCAGTATTATCTTTCGTATTCCCTTCTAAATAAGTCGAAATAAGTCTTAGTCTTCTTTACGCATTTTCAAAGAATTAAAAAAAAAAAAAAAATTAGTCGGTTATAAAATACGCCTTTCTTGACGTAATTGGGATTTTTAAATTTGATAGAAAAGTAGGATCAATTATAAAGTTTTATTCATAAATGACAATCAAACAGATTTTACTCCTAGTTCTTTTTGCAGTATAACTTTTAAATCGGAATGAATTAAATTTAATGCGAGGAATAGAAATAAATTATTTTAAATTTTAGAAAGTTGCATAAATTATCATATTATCCCATATTAATGTAACGAAAAAAAATGTAATTATCATTATTCGTGTAATTATCTGTTATGCTTCGACTAAGGATATAACTGGAGTGGAGCTTTGCTACATTCTAGTTCAACCACAGGCAACCATAAAGAGCACCACTACAGACCAACATGGGAGTACTCACTTGACATTAATGATACGTATTAATGGGAACAGTACTTCGATATAATCCAAGCTAGCAACTGCGGCAGCAATTGTCGTAGAGAGTTTACTTTTCAATCATCGTTGTTGTATGAACTGAGATATTGAAGTAAAATACTCCTAATACTGTCTGGCTCCTCTTGCTAACGAACTCGACGTTTCTCTGTGTGAGCATACTAACCGTGAGCTACCAAAGAAGCTTCCAGGGAGAATATTTATTATGTGAAAGGGAAAAAACTATATGATGAATGGCAGGTTAAAGACACTAATTTGTCTCTTGTATCTAAAACAGCAACAGGAAAACAAAAAATCAAAATAATAACTCGACCGCAGTATTTCCAGAATCAGAATATGTATTCCAGAACGTGTACTCCAAGTTTTAGATTCTAATGAAAATTAACCATTGATAGCGAAACGTTTTAAGACATAAAATTTGTCTGAAACATTTGTGTACGAATGAGAAATTTCTTTTCATATTCCAATATTCAAGTCAATAAGGAGCTGTGAAGGTTTTTGGAATAAATTATTCCTCGTCTCCTTTTCTTCCCCAGCGAACTGAAGTCGCATCGTCTGAGCAGACGTTCAAACGACTCACAATAACTTATGAACTGGAAGTGTGCAGCTGCAGCTCCTAGTACCATCACCTTTCCCTTCGACGCGATTCCTCGCACTCGCCGTTGCAAGCTGTGACTCCGCGCCTCCATAAATCGCGAGATCGCCGCCAGCCGTCACGTCCCTCGCACGTAAACACTTTCTCCTTCGCGGGTGGAGAGGGGCGAAACGCCGAATCGCTTTGCCGATGGAGGCCCGCTACGATCTGCCATAGGAGCTGACTGTCTTCGGTGAACACACATACTGCTCTGGAAAGAAGCGACGCAAGACACAGTCTGCAGTGAGATCCCTGCTGAAGATGTTTTCTTTTGAGGGAACGAGGTGGAACTAAGTTTCCGGAAGTCTATATATGAACTTTATTCCTCACTACTTAATACTGGCTTTACGATTATCTTCTTATTTCTTTTAATTGTTGCGAGAAAAAATTAAACCTAGGTTTTAAAACAGAAAGTCTTTTCGTATGAGGTTTAATTAATAGTAATCATTCCACTGTTTTAAAGTATTTTTTTTTAAATTTCAAATATCTATATACCTATTGGATTAATTTAAAAAGTTTTTCAGTACCAATGATTTTATAAAAATCATGGAAAACAAATAGTGCTTATGTTTCCATTTATTCTCGAGTGTTTCCGCAAGAAAAATAAATGCTGATGAAACGAACAAAGCGCCAAATTCTCGTGCTTTATAACGCTTCCTCTCTTTGAAGTTTGAGACGCGGAAGAGTCGTCTGGTAGAAACTGCCTTCTGCAGATCCCGACTCGGGAGAGAGAGTAATGGAGACGACGTCACCGCCGGGGACTGCGATACCGTCCGACGCCTTCACCCTCCCGAATAGCTTTCCTTCTACCGCCTCCCGCCACTTTTACTGTCACAGTCAATGAATACACAATTCCTCTGCACGTCGTCGGCAGTCAGCACCGTCCATCCCGCTCACCCGCGTTGATATTCCGTCCTCCCTGCTCCCTTCCGCCCCGCCACCCTTAACCGCTCGTATTACCACGTCGCGCAAATCCGCTCCGACTAAAAAAAATACTCCGAAATCGCCGAGTCCCCATTCCTCACGATTTGTAGCTTCAATTTCTGCGAAATCTCGGGCTTTGTTAGCTGGGCGACACGGTTTTACTGCGTCCCATCGCCTCCAGCGAGCGTCCCGGCCCCTCTCTCCGCCCTCATTCCCGCTCCGGATACCCCGTCCCCCTCAGACAACCACCCACTCCGGGAGACCGGACACCACCCCTCTGAAAATAAATAAATCGAGAAAAGTGAAGCATTGGGATCCGGCGGGTGGCCATTTCACGGCCTCGCTGCACCCTGATGTATTTATGGGCTGAAGCGAGCTGTGGGGCGGGTGAAGGCTGTGGATTTGGGGACTGTGTGGTGGGGATGCAAGGCCGGACAGGGTAGCTCCGAGAGGGTAGTCGCGACTGGAGGGTAAGTCTTGGGATGACGTGGGTTCTTGCAGCGTAGTGGTGTGTGGCGGAGATACCGAGAGAGAGAGAAGGAAGGCGTAATGTGGAGGGTGTAAGGGAATAATCTTCTGTTCGTATCGGAGGATCAAAAGGGGAGTTAATATTAAAAATTACATGCGTTTAGCAATGAAGCATGTGCATCACAAGGATTTTTTTGTCGACTGTTCAATATTGTCGTTTCAAAAAAAATTTACTGCGATTATACTGAAAGAAATATGTCACATATATTATATTTAAAATATGTTACACTTTTTACATTATGTTACAATTTATTACTTCAAAAAGCAGTCGCATGAAATATGAAATACAGAATGAGCTATTCAAAATCTTTTCTTTTTTTTTTTAAGAGCGACAAAGATATAAGCATTTTTATTGTCGTCTATTCTTATTTACTCTTGATTCCTTTGAGACTGTTACATTAACACAGAATCATGGAAAATAAATATTATACAATTAATTATATGGGATTTTAGGTAATAATGAGTACAAAATGGTTTATTTAGATGACTTCTCAGTTACTGAAACGAATTAAAACAATTCTCCAGAGATGGTTCTTCGACATTAATCGAATACTACTACTTGAATCGAGCTGAAACCCATACGCTTGGCAGTTTAATCTTGAAAATAGGGCACTCACGAATTTAAACAGGCTCGTTTGAATTTGGAATGAGCGATAAAATGGAATGTGTTCACGCATTCTTCGTAACATTACTTTCACTAGGGCACATAAAACACAAGTACTCGTAATGAGATCTCTTGTATGAGATGCATTTACATCTTGTTTAGTAAAATATAAAACCTAAGATAAATTAAAACTAATTTATTATGAAGCAACAGTTGATGTTAATAAAAATGTACGTTAATTATCAGTTGATTATTACATCATGTACATTAGATATATATATTTAATGTATACCACATCGACATCATGAAATAGATTTAGTTTTATATTACCAAATAATAAATATTTAAAAATATAAAAATATCAATTTTCTACGACTGTAAAATGTCGTTTTAAAGTCATTTTCTGATATATTTGAAAAGTACATTTTTCAATTTGCATTTCTCGTAAAAATTCATAAGTTATTTTATACTTTCGAGGAAGTATTGAAGGTTCTCCAGCACGTAAACTCAGGACAAAGGTGTCCTTGGCATTTTAGATTGTCAAGAAAAAACTGTTCTTCACTAAATATTACATACTACGAAAGGAGAGATAACAAAATTTAAAATCGGTTCATTTAATAAGTATGTTAAATAACTGTGTTTAATTTTGTTTTTCGGATTATCCAAAGGTAAACTTAAAGAAAACAAAATATTTCATTTTTTGAATAATGCGTTCATTAAACATTTTTTTCCACATAACTGAAAGAAACTGCTTTTTAATTCAGTTCTTTATTCTATTCCAGTTAATATAAAACTATCAAGACTTCCATTAATAATTAATTTACTCCCGAGACTTGGTGGCATGGTTTAGTAAAATATACGTTGAACTGATTAAACATTTAAGAAATGGTTTGAAAATGTGTACACGAGAACTTCGTCGGTAATCATTGTGTTTGTATGGTTTGTATTCAGAATTTGTCCGCATAAAGAATTCCGCATAATAACTGTATACGAGAATTACATTTATGTTATTTCTTCGATGAAAATTCTTTCTTCGATTAAATTATTTCTTCTATGAAATACCATCGTTTACATAATCTTATACTGAGTTCACAGATTACATAACATATCGCAGAAAGTAGTTAAATAAGTTAGGAATATCCCTTCACGAAGTATGACCAAAATTAGTATTTTTTTCTACTAGAACTATAAGGTGTATTCAGCATGAATTTCTCTTATATGTTGTACTAGCAACCCTTCTCGGTTTTGCACGTGTGTTTTTGTTATGTTACTCTTTATCTCTTACTTTAGAATAGTCGAAAGTGACCTGTCTGAAATGTTAGCTTCATGTGAAACACTCAGCGAGGTCGAATTCTTTGTCTAGAACTCCCGAGGTAGAGTACCAGTAAGCACTTTCTTATAGGTACTCTATCCCGAGGCAACAGTGGTGGTAGCGGTGGCTTTTAAAACTAAAACGCATGTAAAATCTAAACTAATCATCCAAATTTTACGATTTTAGGACAGCTTTCTTTCTTAAATGCACAAACAAATGAATGCATTTAATTTGATACTTTATACCTACTTGAATTACTCTCGTAAGTTGAACTATTTTAACATGTCTATTTTTAAAACTTTTTTTTCTTTCAATAATTTAGGTCAAACATGTGTTGTTGTTTTTTGTAGAACTCTTTTAGATGAACATATTGCCACTCATTGTTGTCACCTATCTCTAACAGTTCAGGCAGCGTATGAAAAATATCTACCCGAAAATGGATATTTTCCGACCTGATTAACTAATATCGTCATTGCCTATTATTTGTTTCTCTCAATATATTCTGAAATATATACTAAAACATTTTCTGAGAACATACCTATGGTTAAAAAAAGAATAACGAAAATCGGATGAGTGGTTCTCCAGACGTATGGACAGGCAAGTAGACAGGGTTTCAGCACACAGCGGTTTACGTAGAAATTTGGAAATTAATTTTCAAAAATCTAAATGAAATTTTGAAAAAATCGCTTCTTAGGCTAAAGACACACTTACTTTTTCTCCACTCCGCTTTCACAAAGACACACATAGCGGAGCGGGCGTCAGCGGACAGGAGTAGGGGAACGTGAGTATGGGTGGAAGGAACAAGGTCACTTCAGAACGAAAACAAACATGATTGGCTCAGGTCTTGTACAGAGCATTCATGCAACTTCCCGCTAACTACACAACGCTTTTATTGTAAAACATAGCTAAATGTTATGAAAATGTTTAAAGTAATATTTATTTTTTACTGTGCAATGAACCCAACGGTGACTATTTTTGCATTTTTTTAAATAATAGAAATAGACCTGCTATACACAGATGTTAATATAACAGTAATAGTGAAATATACTTACATAAGAATAAATAACAATATAGGACCTTTATACGGACGGTTAGATTAGACGTGCTATACACATATGCCAATATAACTAGTAGTGAAATATACTTACATAAGAAATAACACCGTTGTACCTTTTTACGGACGATTACGATATATATTGTGCTTACTAAAATATGTTGGTACGTTCATGTTTATTGTTACAATGTGTTACCGCCAAACGACGACTCAAACAACGAGTCATTACGTTGTGCATTTTAATAAGAACAATATGTATTGTAATCGTCTGGTCGTAAGTAGTAAGTCGTAAAGATCGTAAGTTGTAATTTATTTATTTATCATATATACTTTTTTATCATATATTTATTTATGGACGTTAATAGTAGAATATATAATTATTTAATTCAAATATAATTCCTTTTTAAAATGTACTATTACCATTACATTGACTTATAATTGGCAAAGCCCCCCCCCTCCACGAACTCATACATACAGGAGACCTGGTTGATTATAAAACCTAGCAACTGAAGTTATTGATTGAAGAACCATAACTTCATATTCTGCTCCGCGCGCTAGTACCGGAACTGGACCCAATATTTTGAAACTTTCCTACTCGACAAGTTTCTATTAGATTTTTAGGAAGTCGTGTGTAATTCGTTTCAAATACACGGACAATCAAAAACACAACACAATGCAAATTCACAATATGACACAAAGATTTACAATGACTTACGATGAGTTCACAAAAATAGTACGACATAGAACTCAAATTGAGGAACAAATATTACAAATAATTGAAATGTAAAGCTTTAAAATGTAGATGTGAAAATGCGCATTTCTCTCTTTTTAACTAAAACCACGCCAAAATTTTTGACAATTACAAAATAAAAATCTCAAAAGACTAAAATACAAACAGAAGAATACACGAAGAAGTCATAAATAGTAAAACACGAAAATAAGAAAGCTACAGAAAAACGAACTCTACTAAAAAGGACCCGAAAAGTTTTGTTTTTTTTATAAAGAAGTGAGGAAGCACTAGTACATATACTCAGTGATAATATACCTCAGTGTTGCAATAATTAATATGAACATTTACATAATAATCAGTCCGTAGAAATTGAAGGAAATGATATTCAAGGGAACACCGTGAAAGAAATCACCAGCCGTCTTCCTCGCTGCTCTCAAAATATCCATCTATTAACACTTGTGACCTTCAGTAGGCGACAAGGTCGCGCAGGAAGAAGCGGAGATCTCTGGTCCGTTCCGCTCCGCGCCCGCCTGTTGTGTCCTTGCCCATAAGATAACACGTGCTGTCTCTCCGGTGGTCCGCAGAAGCGGGCGAAAAATCGCTCCGCGTCCGCTAGGTACGTCTTTGCCCATAAAATAACACAGGTTGACGGAAAAATTACACCGCTCCGCAAATGCAAGTGTGTCTTTAGCTATAGTGTTCTCGTAACCCTCCCGCCAAATTTCGAATCTTGTTGGCCAACCCGTCTTTGTGCTGTGCTGGGGACACACATGCAAACATTTTTTCATGTGTATGTATAGAAGGGAGAGAGAGGGTTATTTTGAATAGTGAATCAGAATTAAGGTAATCATTTAAACGTTTTTGCGGTATAGTATTATTGATCGGTCCTTTGTTTATCTCCACGTGTATAATGCTATAATTGATACCTGGTGCTTCCATCAAAATTGAATCAACGAATAATACTGTGCAATACTTACTGTTAGAATTTTGTATCTAACCATAAACTTTTCACTCGTTCGAAAATAATATTAATTTATTTTTTTCATATTTATTATTAAATTGACTTCTTTGTACTACGGATTGCGCAACGCCCACTGGGACATGTACCATTACCATCTTTACTTTTGTCATTGCTGCCTCTCGTGCTTAATAAGAGCATCAGCAAACCTATCAACGAAAGCAAATATTTTGTTGATGACTTGTAATAATCACAGGTGTCAATATTATCTTGCTCTGACACAGTTCATAACCATTTCCCTCTCTGGGTGAACTGCACTCTGGTTCTTCTTTCTCTTTACTTTACTCATCTGGCCTTTTCCCAGTTCATTTGGTGTCGGCGAATGGGGATGGATATATGATGCTTCGTTTTTGACTGGAGCT
>NNCF01127707.1:0-29640 GCA_002313205.1 Laupala kohalensis | reverse complement strand
ATATATATATATATATATATAAGCTTCGTACGAATTGTATCTTATTCTCATGTTTATGGATACACCTTTTACACTGAACAACTTTCGACGTAATACTATGTCTATTACAGTGTTACAGTGCAACGTCAATTACATTGCAATGTCAATTAAATTCCCATATCTTTTCTGATATCTGTACCCTTCTCCCTCCTTCTTCTACCTTCAACATCGGATGGTTAGTTTTGCTGATGAATGATACAATATTATTAGGTACTTCACGCATTTACGGACACATGCCAAACCTTTCATCACAATCGCGAGAATTTTGTGTAATAGAGTTACAGCGCAATTCACTGAAATAAATTAATGGTGCAATGACATTACAGAATAAATATATTATTTCCTAATACCTTACACTTATGTCTTAATGTCCAGAGTTACTCATTCTGAATTAAAACGAGTATCCCTTTCATATTGACTGGGTGGTGATGCTGGTCACATTTTTTCATCTTTGAGTCGAGAGGAAGATACAATGAATCTTTGCTCTCCGCGAACCACAATAGCGGATACATATTCGCTTTTAAATACTATAGGTGGGCTTTGAAATTTGTAGTCTTAAACGCAGAGACTCGCATCTTTTACCACCCCATATAGTTTTCTTTTTTAAATGTTTTTACGCAATCACATGGGGTATTATGTAACAAAGGTATTTTTGTTGTCTATCATCACATGAATGCGAACGTAATCATCACCATTGGCACACTGACGAATTCGTCTTTTCGACTATCTTGTGGAAACGAGTGATCGAACTTTTAGCCGTAGAGTTGCATGCAATTCCTCGCCTCCTTCGTGCTCTCGCTGTGCACTCACTGCAGCCGTTCTGCTGTTGATTCAACCACTACCAGCGCAAAGGTAGATTACAAACGAGAAAATTAAATCGTTGCCTTTGGGTGGAGATTCCGGTCAGCCAGTGACCGCTCAAAGGATTAGAGGTTTAGGCACCCTCGCTGCATCAGAGAGGCGTTAGAGGTAGGGATAGTGAATGTTTGGGTCAACGCGAATGGTTCAGAAAGAAGGATATTGTTAGAGATTTATTTGTCACGTAAAATCCGATAAATAATTAACAAACAGACAGATCTTAAGTGGAATTATCCTTCACGGTACGTTTGTGAAATATATAAAGTTATGTCGTAACACTCTCCGAATATTTAAGGCATTTTAGATGTATCCACTCGATATATCAATTAAGTAATAAATATTGCGACTATTACAAATGTACTCCACAATAGTGGTACTCATACGATGCTTCAAAAATCATTCTCGCAAATCGTGGTTCACAAATATCGAAGAAATTTCTTAAGAATTCTTGGTTATATATTGCGAAACTGCAGTAATTGTATAAAAGATATCAAAAAGTTGTAACATTAAAATAAGTATCCAATTAATTAATTAATTAGATATAATTTTTTTGTATTTTACGTTAATTATCTGTTAATGTATACTGAGAATTTTATTGGACGTATAATACACAAACTATGAGTAACAGAGTAGTATTTATTTGAGAAATGAAAGGGATATTTATTTGTCATAAAATGAAGTGCTGTCTTTCTATTACATCAAGTGAATATTCTTTTATTTCCAAATGGATATCCTCAATTAATTTCTGTTGGTTTTTTTTTGTTTTTTTTTTCGTTGAAAAATCAGTTCACTCCCTACCATACGACTGAAATTCTAGTATAGCACCGCGTTGAAATGACGAACAATACTCATAAAAGGAAAAAAAAACATGTGAAAAATCCATGCACACCCGAGACATCCCTTCTGCTTGAGCTAATTGTCCACGTCTATTTGTTGTTTCGATTACTGCGCATCAGAGCTCCTTGTTAGCCGAGCAACCTCCCCCATCCCGAACTCTCTGGCATGTTGTGCATTGCGCCTGGCGCCAACTTTTTCTCGGCGCCGAGAAGGATAAATGGAGCTTGGGAGGGATCAGAGCTGGCAAGGACGGTGGGGAATGTCCACCCCTCCCCACCGCATCCCTCAGCACTGTCACCCCTCAGCCTGTTGTGTTGCTGCAGTGCGGGAGTAGCATTGGACGGATCGCTTTGGGTTCTCTCTCGCTGCCCGACGTTTTATCACGGCAGCGGCAAACCGGTCGAACGACCGTCCGTCCACTGTTTCTTTCTCGCTGGATGTGTTGGTGTGCTTTGTTTCACTGATTCTATTCTTCTGTTTTTGCTCATTTGAACGATTGGGTAGTATTGCATTTGCAAGCAAACCGCCTGGCATCAGCGCCTATAAAGTCAATCCTCTCGTTTAATCCTCGTCCACTACGTCTAGAATCAAAGGGTGAGATTGTAGCTATGCGAGTTCTCACAACAATCAATTTTCATCAATAATGGTGTACGATTATTAATATTTTAAACGTTGAAAATATGATGAACTTTTCTTTTTAGTGCTAACTTGTAAATTAGTGCGATCGTTCAATGAAATAATTGAAAATTATACTTGGAAAAATTAATTAAATAATACACTATCAAACCTACTTAAAAAATCAGTAAAAGAAGTATGAGGTGTAATTAATTCATATTCACTGAATTATAAAAGTATATATCAATACGAATATAATACTTTTTTCAGTACTTTGCTTTATAATACGTATTTTTTGACGAGGAGCTATTTCATTAAATGAATCCAACTAATTTTATAAATATTCCCTAATATTTTACAAATTACATTCACGTTAAGATAAATGTCAAAAATGGGCTAGTATTAACGTATATAAGTGATGGGATGTAAATATAGAAGATAAAAATATTGCGAATCAATAAAATTACAAAAAATTAACAACATGGAAACAGTCAAAGTAAAATTTTAAACACACCTGTATGAGAAGCTTCTTGCAGAAATAGAAATGTTCGGAAATAGGTCGCAGTCCTCCTTAAACCATTTCTCCGTGCTCGTCTCTTATCGAGAAAATCAGAGGCAACTTTGAGAGGTCGACGCTAAAGTCGTTTCCTCAACACCGTCAATCGACGTCTGCTCCGGCGTGGATTTGATCAAGAAAATGAAGTCTAGAACAGACTTTTTCAGCAAGACTCGTATAGTCCGGAGATCTCAAGTGGTAGAAAATGAAAAATTCGTTCCATTCTTTTCTAATTCGCATCTTGGGCGTTTATGATGCTAGTTGAACCCGAACAAATGATTCGCATGAACAGTTGAGGCAGGGAAAATTTTAAGTGTAAATGTGAAAGCTTCCATTACAATGCTTGACAAAAAGCACAAAATGTTACCTTTTAGAAATATTACGTAAAATAGTGTCATTGATTATTATAATATTTTTGAATTTAATTATGTGATTTATTATTAATTTCTGCATTGAAATATGTGTAGAAGAAAGACAGAGGATCCAAGAAATAAAACAAAAAGAAGCAACGTCAAAAAGAAGTCATCATCTAAAAAATATGTGATAATTAGATTGAACCCTAATACTTCGTTTTTTACAAGTGACATTTTTTTTTGGTGTTTATACTTAGTTGTTTAGCAAACTATTTGAATAGAAAGTAGTAAAATCGAGGTACAATTTCTAATCTCCCTTACTTATAGGACATATACTGACATCGGAAAGATGTAATAAAGAACTCGAACGACATATTGATGAGAAGGGAGCATTACCTGGCACTCAGATCAGGTGAAGGACTATTTGTATTATTTTTCCCATGTCAGTAGACCAATACCATTGTACTTAGTGAATTCCATAATTTCATCAATTGGTCAAGTTTGACAAAAAGAACATTCGTCATGTAACCTTTTCTTGTTTTTAACCTTTTCCCAGAACAGCGAATAATTATGTCAACGAATATTGAATTGTAAGGCAAGCTAGGGAATTATCGACTATTTTTCATCCTCTCATAATACAATCTACGATAAAGAATGATAACATTCTTCCGACAATCTGTCAAGAAAAGAAGCTAAAAATAAAATAAAAATAGACCCTGGAAAGGTTTCAATAAACATTCACTTGTGACTGTATTACCTTATTGAAGAAGCAAATGTTATCGCTTTCAAACGTCCCAATCATGTTATATCGGTCTGATTAACCATCTATACACTCCCCCTTCACACACACGTACGAGTGTATCCCGAGGGCCACGATGACCATGCTTTCACGCGTCCGTGAAGCCTCTCAACGGGTAAACCTCCCTCGCACTGGAATTCTCACCCCCTGCTGCCCTTTTCCCCATTGGGCTTCATATCCCTCCTACTGTTCCCCATCTCTGCCTTTGTCTTTGCGAGAATGGCGGCTCGCTTCCGATTCTTCTTTTGTTACACGCTGGTGTTTCTGTTGCTTTGTTCAAACAACGATTTTAAACTTCATTTTCTCTTTTCTTTGTGATGCTGTTTGTGGTGTTGTACCCTGGTATTGGTTTCTACTGCAATTTGCTGCGAGGCAGGTTGCTGGGGATCTGTATCAAGGACTGACTCCGGCGAAATAGAAATATTTTCAGTTTTATCCTCGAATGAATATGTTGACTAACAGAGGTAAAAGTTAAAGCGAATCGTCAATATGAAAATTACATATACATATCTCGCTTCGGAAATACAATATTTTCCTAATGCGACTGAGTTAAGAACAATGTTTTGTATGAAAACTGAAATGAATATTGATTTACCTTTTATAAGCAGATTCAATAATTCATACCTTCGAATTAAAATTTCAATGCTTTCTGTGAAGCGATAAAAAAAGCTTTGTTTTATGGTATTAGCAATAAATGTTCTACATGTCGGGATTGAAATGACATACACTACCAACAACATTTAGTTCTTACAAAATATCTTTTTGAATGAATCCCTTTGTCATTTAAATGAACTATTATCTGGAATAAAATTGAGTGAATATTTCTTTTATTTTCATATACATTTGATCGAAGTATTTTATCACATTCCTATTATTGTGTACTATTATTTAATATCAGCTGCCCTTTTCATTTGTTTTGGTCCAAATGATGTATTGTGACTGTATGTTAAAGAATGAACCTTAATGCAATACAAAACATTCCTTTACTACGGAACATATGTTTTCATTATCTATTAACGAACCAGTGAATTGAGACAAAAAAATGTTATTTGGAGGTTTTTGGGATAAAAACTTACTTTGCACGTTTATGATATCATTCAACTCCAGTGAACCATTTCTGTATCTAAAATTTAACTTAATATTTGAAGAAATTGACGATAATGTTTTGTTTAATGTTGCACTTGTTCAATACGTCCACTACTCCTGTGTCTGTGAAGTAAAATAATGATAATACAAGTTGGAGTCATAAAATTCAATTTTACTTGTTTGACATTGAGATTGTTTCATTCATTTAGTGTGGCTTTATCTGGGATTCAGTACACAACAACANGGTAATTGTGGAGCTTTAGCAACATTATCAAAGCATGATAAATTAAAAGTCGTTTTCATGTTGCTCATTTCTTTATTGGTATTAGAAAGCTTTTTCGGCTGCATAGCAACCATCATCAGTAACATACACTGAGTGTTAAGGAATATTTTTGGCGAATGCCAAAATGCCAAAATGCCAAAATGGCATTCGCCAAAAATATTCCTTAACACTCAGTGTATGTTACTGATGATGGTTGCTATGCAGCCGAAAAAGCTTTCTAATACCAATAAAGAAATTAGCAACATGAAAACGACTTTTAATTTATCATGCTTTGATAATGTTGCTAAAGCTCCACAATTACCAAGTACTTTCTTCCACGTTATTATCTGTACGAATTCTATCAGGATTCCTCAAGAGGAAGCCTTAGAGGCCAAGCCCGCTGTCCGTTACCGCAGTAGATCAATTACTTCCAGTGCAAAGATAGACCTAGTTCATTTATAGAAAATTTATTTATCTATATTTTAAACAAAATATATAATTTGCGTCGAAATCGGTTCAATTTTCGAAAAGTGTCAGTTCCTGATTTTAATCGTACTACTATTAAAGAAAATATTTATTTTCCTATTTAACTTAAAACCTATAAATTCCATATTCTTTATTACCAACCAATATAAAAGTATTATAAATATAAGATACTAAGAAATGTAACTTAACAAGAAAAACTTTATAATAGTCCATAATTCAATTGACTCTTGAATGTGTAATCCAACAATGTACATTTAATACATTGCAACAACATCTACAGGCACAAAAGATCTCCTCTTTTTTCCTTCAGTTTCGTAAATATATTGTTTAAATTCAAATATCTGTATTTTCCTTAACACTTCTCTTATTAAAATGAAACAAGAACAAGTTCCTTTGTAAAATGAAATCTATAAGTAAATTTTGTTTGAATAAAATGTAAGTTAATAAATTGTGTACTGATAGTTCAGCATCTAAATGTAACCTGAAAGTCTATGAAGGTACATTTGTTTGACACAAATCTCATCTTGAATATTATGATGCCTAAGCAGCCCTATACAACCTTTTTATGTATAAGGGTGCATCTGACTCATGAATGTGGGAGGGCGGGTGCCATGTGATATAATAAAAATGTTAATAATAATAATGGTAACAACAGCAATAATGAATAACGTATTTTTTTATATTCTAACTAAGAAGAAACTAAATGAAATGATTGGTTTTAATTTTATAACATTTACTGTTCATTCATTAGTGTGAAATTTGAGTGTGAAATGTTCACTAAAATTGGTGAAAATTTGTGGTTTAGCTGGAACAGGCTGTAGCCGGGACGTATCTTGAAGGTATGAATCTGTCTGGCAGGATCAGTTTTAATTTTTGGTAATGTTCATAGACCTCACAACAAGGTTTCATGAATATATGTTGAACTAAAGAAATTAAGAACAACATTACGAAAAATAGGATATTCATTCCTGTCTACCATAGTTCAGAAATTATCACGTGCGGAATATGAATATATCAATGAAATACCTTATGGATTCAAAATGTACTACTTAACTTCCTTAAGATTACTCTCTCCGAAGATTTCACGTATCCTACTACCAAGCTCACTAATAAAAACAAATCTGAAATGGTGGCAGTCTCCTCCTGAAACATTTTGAAGTAATAATAAAAAATCTCCCTAAATTTTGAAATATATTGAGGTACAATACCAAAAATAATCACCAATTTTTAATAAATGTTCAAATATTTTTAGTTTCAATTTTTTTGTTTTCAAATTTGTTGAATTTATTTAAACTTATATTAATTTAAACCGCTCCAAAAGAGTAGAAATGGGGGGGGGGGCTTCTTTGGATAGTATTGGTCTGAAATATCTTTGTTGAAGTCATCTTTCTTTTTGTTCTAGGTAAGATGACAAGACGTTGTGAATGCTGGCTACACAGTGTTGTGTGAAAATTAAGTAAAGGTGAGAAATGGATAATTTGAATTTAGTGATATCTCAACCAACGACTCACTTTGTACACGAAAGTTTTTCTTCACGGTTTTTTTACTCAGCTGACGATTTTGAAGTTGGGAAAAGAATGTGTGTTAGCTAATTGAGCATGCTGAGATCGTATAGCAAACATATATCGGATCAAATAGTGTAACAGATGAACTGTCGGGCCCGACCAGAGACTTATCTTTTCCGTTTACCTGTGCGTGAATATCCAGAAGACCCACCCTACAGAATACAAGGAAGAATAGTAAAAACATTTTGCGCGCATTATTAGTTTAATAGTGTGAAGTGTATAATATTTTTGAAGTATTTTGTATAATATAATTATTATACTTAATTTTCATTTTACTTCCCATTCTCATTCTTCTAATTCGGTAGCTTATCTCAATTTTCGGCATATATATATATTTTTTCCTTTGGTACTATAGCTTCTTCTGTAATTTACAATATATATCAGGAAATTGTGAGTTTGATATAGAACAATTTGACATAATGTTAGGGAGATTGCGTTTCCGCTAATGAATGTGACACTGCAACGACCTATCTACTATTAAGCTTCATTATATAATTGTATGTATATAGAGCCTTTTTCATTTTATTGTTAACTAGCTCATTTACCCAGTGTTCTCCGGGGCTCTTCAATTATTACGAATGACATGTTAGTTTCTTTATTCCACTATTACGTAACATGAGGTGCTCTTTTGTTATTTTTCAACGTAAAAAATAAATTAAGGAAGAAAACACACAAAATACAAATAGTTCTTATAACTCCATTCGACTTTGTACATAATTAAGTGCGGGACGAAATCCAAACTGGAGGAAAACACATTATACTGAATGCTCAATAAGAAAAGCGTATGTTTTAGCCCCATGAAATCATTGGTTTCAATATTTTTTCAAGTTATGAGAATGAAAACTATGCTCATCATAGTTTTTGTTCATCTTGCTTCGTTGGATATGTCAAGATCAGTGGATATGTCAAGATCAGTGGATTGCAAGACTTTTGACTCGTGTATCACTACAATATACATAAATATAAATAGACCCAGCGGTCTTACGTACCGGTTGTCCGAAAGGGAAAGCGAAGTTTGGTGTCTGTCTCTCTCGCACATCGACTTGGGTGGGGGAATTTGATTCCCCTCCCTGACTGCTGCGCACAAGCATTACGGACTTCCAACCTTCCCCCATCCATCGGGTGTGCGAGAAAGAGGGCGACAACACTCAGTAACTTTTGACTCATGTTATCACGGACAACTCAGCCCAGAGACCGCTGAGTCTATTTACATGTAAGTCTATGATCACTAGTGATTTCTAGCAGACACGTCCGTAAGCTTGATAGTTACCAGTCGTGTGAGTAAAGATCCACATCTTCTGGAAAGCAACCAAGTTTTTATTGATTATAGCTTCTATGTTTCATTTATATTAACTATAGTTTGCTCGTTTCTTGCAACAATTCTTAAGGATAATCCTTCAGAATGTTAGATCAATTGTTCACGTAGTTTTCTCGATTTCGATACCGCAGACATTTCATAGAATTTACTCATATTACATAAATGAATGAACCAAATTCTAGTAAGTTTGAATAGTTTTTAACAAAATAGTCAAATTTGAGAAATTGAATCAAAATTGTGAAAGTTCTACGTTAGATTGAAGTCATAGAAGTTATGTTATTTTTTTATTATTTCAGGTATTTTTTAGAATAAAAATCCTTACAAGAATTTATTAAGGCAGGGTATTATTCGTGAGACTAGAGTTTTTTTTTTGACAAATACAAATAGTTTCTGTAAGTGTAGTGAACATAGCCTTGTTTTTGTTTGTCATGAACTAAGCAACAAACGGAAAATTAAAATGAAATTATAAGATTATATTAAATTCGGAATTCATACCTTTTGGGTATATTTCTATTGACTGTGCACGCAAGATATTCCGTTCGAAGTATACTCAATAAAGATATAAAATTTTAGGAGTCCAAGTGACATAACATTTATCTTGCAAACGATGAAATATAAAGTGCTTTTATTTTCGTATAGTGTCTTTGTGAAGCAATTTTTCGTAGAAAACTTAAAGGGACATACTGCTCAACAATTGCTTTTATTTTTGTGGAGTGAACAGCCCCATAGTGAAAAGGAACGCATTTGGCATGTGTATTGCTGCATTAAAAGACTGAATTGAGAGTGAACTAACATAATCCTACTTCCTTTCAATCTTCAATTCACATTTCTATGGAGATCTATTAACTGATGATGAGTGTACCTTGCAGCTTGGGGTTAATGACAGTTTTCAGCATTCATTGTAATTGAATTGGATTTCCCAGTTGAATACAATTCGTATGTTTGCTAATAATTAGATAGCATCAAGCTAAACAATGAATGAAATCCACGTAGAATTTAAAGTATAGAAGAATACTGTTGTGTATTTAAGCCAGATTCTGAAATATAGTTGTTATGAAAACATATTTGACCTAGTTTGCTTTGGAAAAAGAACTATTTCTTCATTTTACCAAAATTTAATCCCGATAGTCATATTTCACAATACATGGCATTCATAAACAATATAAAACTTTTAGATAAATACCTTTTTATTTTGTCCACTGAACCAAAATGTGCTACATTATTATAAAAACTGCAGTTTCATGAAATTGTGTAAATTATTTCTACGAGCTGAACTCGTAAAAATAGAAGAATTACATGAGAGTTACAAAAATATGAGACATAACATCTACTAATTAACTTTTTGCAAACACATTTAGCTCAATTACAGTAAACTTTATGCTTCTATAACAATGCTTCACAATACCGCTTACCTTAATTAAATACCCGTAAGAGTAGTCTAAAATATTCATGTGTATTTTTACAGATTGACTTCGATGGTGACTATCAAGTACATTGCATCAATATAATTAAAAAATTTCAACAACAACAAAAATTGCAATGAGCTCTGAATGCGTATAGAGCATTTATATTTCCTCAGCACTTTCTACTCTAGTCTTTCTTCAGGATTCTCTTTATCTTAGTTTGATCAAGAAATGTAATAAAGGTGTAAATAGTCTTATCATATTACTCAATATGTATAGTATGTAACATCATCTTATACCTCTTCAGATACTCCATTTAAGGATGTTCTTTCTTTTCTTTCGCGACACTAATATTAACATGTTTCATTTTTATTTAAAGATAGTCAAGCCTATTTCTTAAGGGTTTTCACAGAAATATCTCTGAATTCTATTTCATGGCAGATTTTCATGATCTTCCTCTCATCGTAGACCTAGACAGCAAAAGAATTGTGGTTATAGCTAAAACCTTTACAAGTTTCCTGATTTTATATGCTTTCTAAGCTTCTCTATTCGAGTGCCCAGTATTCTGAGATTTATTAGTGTCAGCTTTCATGAATGGGCATTCTATACTTTCATAATGGTATGTTCTGGCATTTTATACCCTGCCAAATATCCCTGGAGTGTTTGACTTATTTTTCTGAATGATCATAGGCTTTTTTGTCAGTCCGTTTCTTCTCATTCTTTAGTAATCTACATTATCCTACTGTCTTCCTTGCTAGACTGACTTCCTTGTGGTATGATCTTGTTTGTCCAGTAGAAACCGCGTCACACTGGACATAACTAGGTCTGTACTACTCTGACATTGCCCTGATGGCCACAAATAGTTACTTATGTAGATTTTCGAATATGTTTCAATTTGCTTTCATGTGTGTTGAACTTAATCTGATGTATTATATAAAATCCTTTAAGCCTTTTCCTTAAAAATGTGTTCATCCTTTGAGCCTATTCAACGAGTGATGTGATGGAAGAGCTCTGGGACTTCATTCCTCCTCCAACAAAGTGGTGAGCTCAAGTTTGCGTCAGGGGTTTTAGTCCGAGGACAGCGACGATATCGGCTGCTGCGTTAGTAGAATGGTACTGGTTGGATTTGAAGCGCGTTTCGATTTCCCTGGAGATTTAATTAGAATTAGAGCGATGAATAAATAGTTGAATAGATAACGTTAAATATGGCTCCATTTCACTCAAATTCAGCTCGTCCCCGATCACGTATTCCAAATTGATTAAAGAGGCGTTAAGAGCTATCCGCAAATGAGCGCTAGGCTGCTGATTGGGACGCAGATTGTGGGAACGGGAGAGAAACAGCTGGTGGAGTAGAATGGATATGAGACAGAGGAAGGTTTGTGCGTTAG
This sequence comes from Laupala kohalensis, assembly GCA_002313205.1. Classification (NCBI taxonomy): domain Eukaryota; kingdom Metazoa; phylum Arthropoda; class Insecta; order Orthoptera; family Trigonidiidae; genus Laupala; species Laupala kohalensis. The sequence continues at coordinate 18,075 of NNCF01127707.1, read as the reverse complement.
ACATTAGCAATCGAACGCAATGCATTCGCTAAGTACGATATTATGTTAGTAAAGAGGTATATTCTGGTCTAGTTGGTATTTGTGTTTCCAATTTTGCAAATACTTGCGTTCAATTCCATAAAGGACATTGTCATTCCATCTGGTTTGTGTATGACGTACAAGGAATCTCATTTCGAGCATTTTTTATGATTTATACTTTCGTGTAATGTATTATAGTCGTTTTAAAATTTAGTTTTGAGTTATTGATATCTCTAGAATTTTATACCTTCATGAGTCTAAGTATCCTGGCCCGGGTTTTTCTCCGATTTTCCCTCGGGCAGTGGCGAATTTTTTATACAGACTCGCTAGGGTCTTGCCTAGGAGCGGCATGTATTGAAATAACAAATCTCGAATTGTGTTATTTAATAGTTACAATTTATCGTCAATACTTTGCGAATAATCTATAGTTTGAAGATCATAATAATATGTACTTGTGAAATAACTTTCTTGTGTTTTATTAAATAAAAATTTGTTGGTATTATTTTAATATTATAACATGTTTCAACTATTTTTATTGTTTGGAGTGTGTTGAAATGTTAAATCCACTTCTGCCTTAGGACCCTTGATCGCAATTGATGGGATGTTCCCTGCTTGCTTTCGGAGAGTAAGTCAGTGTATTGCCCTCCACGTAGTCATACGAAGTTTTTACTTTTTTTTTATTGGATATTTGAAACTTACGCCTATAGCTTGTATAAAAGTATTGAATAATGAGAAAGGAATAGAACGAGAAAAGTTTACATTCGTGCATTAAATGAAATGCGAAATGTTCTCGTCAGAAAAAAATATAAAACTTGTAAATTAGTAGCAAACTAACCTGCATAAGAATTAAACATTATAAAAAAATTAATAGTTCTACATCTATAATAGTATGTAATAATGTTCTAAAATATTTTGACTCAGAATGATATATGAAGTTTTTGAAGTTGAAGTAGTAGAATTGTAAGAGAGTAATTTTAATTATGAAACACAAAATCAATGAAAATTTTTGTTTCAAGATTCGTATCTCTGATATATTCAGTTTATAGTGTAATATATTGTTTACTATTGTAAAAAATACTTTCTTCGATATATTAGGAAATTTAAAAAAATCGTGAGATAATTGCTCGATTTTAAAAAATCCGTTAATACATTTCAATTAATTTTAAAACAAACTAATTATTGAATTCTCTCTTGATAATATTGCTCGTATATTTCTGTAACTACGAAACCTGTAGTAAACATTTTTTACACATCGTACATCCTAATATTAGTGATGTATTTCAAACAGGATCCGAAATTTCCTGCACTTCTATTCATTATTACACTATATGCTTTTGGAGAATCTCGATAGTCTTTGGGAAACCGTGCAGATAGGAGATTGCGTTTAAACTCCCCGCTCCCTCCCTAATTACGGGGTGTTCCGTGCTACGCGATAGGTATAGTTGGCAAGGTGCGATAAGCTTGCCTGACATCGCCAAGCAGACGTTGCACCATGGTGTTGACCTCATGGTGAGTGGAAACTGTTAGGCGGTGAATGAGGTAACAATTGGTGCACCAGAGAGATGGTATTGTGCGTAAATATGAAGAAATGCAGGAAGAGACTCGTTTCCGTTTCCGTAAATACCATACTTTGTGGACTATTCAATGCGCCTTCGAAAATTTTGCAGTTTACGTACTTCAAAGTTCTGGGATAACATGTATGAGAATTGAAGTAAGGTTACATTCATCCGCTTCCGAATCCTTATCCATACCATTCATAATTTTTCATATATTTACACTCATGTTGGAACCTTACATTCTTTAATGTCCATGATAATCCAAATATTAAAATTTGTATCCCAAAATTAGTGATATTGGTGAGAGTATATGTGTAGTAAAGTACTCGTAAGTGGTTAAAATATACCGTAAGATGTATTTCGTGCATGCTATAGTCATAATGAAGCTAGTGAACCTCGTCAATCAAATAGAGATCAGGGAATATTTAGAATAGTAATAATAAAATAACAATAATAATAAAATAATAAAGATATATTTTTGTATTCAAAGCATTACTGTAGAATTCTAGTTGTGTAAAACAAGTGGTGAAAAATACACCATTACCTGCATGTCGTTCATACAGAGGTGTAGTACTGAATTTGACAGAGAGAGAGAGCTCTCATGTCGTATAGAATAGTCATTCTTTAAATTTATTAGCTGAGGTTTGAGGGTAATTTTAAATGTTAAATATATTTTAATGGTGATTGTAAATCTATTATTTCCATTGGATTATGTTATAAAAATATTGTTAAGTGCAGTATGTTCATTCATTGCTCTTAAAACTTCACATTCATGTTAGGACCGACATATGCAATGATAGAGAATTGAAAAGGAACGTGGTTCTTACGTCTAAAACAGTGCGGGAGCGTCTCTCATATAGCGCTCCCGCTCCGCTACACTGCAGCGAACATGACGTGGTTATGAAGGTATTCCTGTTATAGCAAGGGATGGCGGGGCTGAAGGGACGGGTGACGCATTATGTAACATTAGAGACGACGATGCTGGGAGTAAAGTGAGGAGGCGGGGAAGACGACGGAGGGAACGGAGCGACTGCGTGTGGTCCCGTCGGGATTCGAACTCTACGCCAGGATTAGGAGTAATCGAATCGATAATTGCACCGCCTGAGCCACCTCGGCGACACTAGCGTCCCTGGGAGTAGGTTGAGGAAGCATCACATGTGCCATAACTGTGTAGTACGTGGAAGGGAGGCCCACAGGGAGGCTGCGACGCCAATGGTGTTATGCTGCTTGGTTAAATATTAGGAGGCATTGTGCGATATATTAAAATTAGGAGTAGTTAAACGATCTGTACAAAGTAAAATTGCTAATAGATTAATGTCTGGATTATGCACATAGATCCAATTTCTTAAGGAACTGGAAGTGTTTAATTATTATTATATTTACCTCTCCTTTCGTGAGTACTCTGAAAATACATGACGACATTCTATCTCTACTCATACGATCAATATTTCATCACAGAAAGAAAATATGAAACCTAAAGATATAAATAATAACAATATCCCAATATCTTATTTATGATATATAACAATATCCCAATATCTTATTTATGAAATATAATAAATATAATCGCTCATCTGACCACATGGAAAGGAGGTTTGTATGTTGAGATGTAGTGAGAGGTACTGATGTAATAACATTATGTTTCATTCATGGGAATGAAGTGTGAGGATTCACTAAAATATTAGTTCATTATTTATTCCACGATTATCAGCGTAAGTAAAAAACTGTCTACATGAAAAATAAAAATTAGAATAAAAATATCACGAATCCTAGAAATACGGATAATACTAATCGTTGAAGCATTATAATTAAAATCGTTCTGCTCTGCGAAAATAGATCATCCGAACATTCGAGTAAGTACATGGAGTTGAAGATAACGTACTGAAACCATTTCGGGGAAGTGATGTACAGTAGACAGGAGAGTAAAGCACGACGTATTTATTGTCTTTATGTTGAGGAAATAATAGTTCCAAATCCATAACAACATTTCGATTATTATTGGGTCAATTTCAAGGCTGTGTACACTGAGAGAATTAATTTAATAATTTTTACTCAGAATTCTACGAGAGAGCTGGGATGATGCGAAGCGTCGGTACAAATACCTGGATTATGTGGATTTCTAACCACATTTTGTTGCAGCTTCCACTCACAATATTTGGTAAACAGTACTTTATAACTTAATGGCGTATTTTTGGATCGATATACCTGCATTTGTTCCCTATATATTTAACCTTGATGTCTTTTCTAACAAAAAAAATTATCAGAGAGAAGATTAACTTTGTTTTAAGATTGTTCCCATTCTAGATGAAAGTTACTCTTTTTTTCTCGTTGTAGAAATAGTTTCCAGTTCCTTTTTCTAAGAATAGAAAATGTGCTTACGAAAATGAAGATCCTGTGAAGAAAGAATGATTCATAGGAACATAAATTTAATTAAATCGTAATAAAGCAATTTGATTATTCTCAAATGTAAGTGTATTTATTACGTAAGTTTCTATTAGTGTGAAACAAATGGTTGAAATATTAGAATATCACATTCTTTCAAGAAATTCTCCTTAGGACCATGGAATTTTTTAAATTCAATTCAGAGTTGGAATTTGTCTATTCCCTTCTGTTAATTTTTATATTAATTATACATATAAATTATTATAAAACAATATATAAATTAAGTAAAAGTAAAAAGCAAACACATTTTATAGTGATAAAATATTTTCTTGGTGAATATTTCATCACAAATACAAAGAGGAACTCATGGTGCATGCCAAACACTGAAAAAAAAACCCAGAAACTCTAAAACAATGCTTTAAAAAATCTACGGTGGAAAGCAATGCTATAACCTTATCTCTGAATTTGTATTTCCAACCATAGATGCTTATCCCATAGCCTGGCACGTATTTACGACATTCGCTTCTGCTCGACTTCGCTGAGTTTGCGACGACACAGTGTGGAGCCAGTGTAGGAGCGAAGGGGGTTGGGAGAGAGTATGAGAGAAAGAGAGAGATGATTGGGAGATGGGGGGGGGGAGGATTGAGGTTGGTGTTGTGGGAGGGTACATAAGGGGGAGTTGGCAGGTGGTATGGTGGGATGCATCGAGCAGCTCTTGCATGTAATGTGTCAGGAGGGCGGGGGCCACAAGGGACTCACATGGCCTCAGGAGAGCAACAAACTACTAAAGGAAGCCCACAACGTGTTGTCAGCAGTTAGAGACGCATTATATCACAGAGATGTTCTTCATTAGGTGATATGATATACTAACAACGCCTCGTATATGTTAATGGTAAGAAAAATATCGTATTAAAACAGAACATCCGTTATGGTTAGAATTTGTATATAAAACAATCGAGAAAACAAACAACAAAATTTGAAAAAAAATCTCTCAGATATTTGGATAAATCCCACGATACGTTTCACACAAGTGTTAAACTCCCCGATCCCGATGCTCCTTAATATTCTATTTACGCCTGTGATTCTTGAATATATTAATAGCGCATTCACAATCAATTTCTTAATTTATGAATGAAATAGAGATTAAGTAACGTTACCATTCATCCGCGACGGTATTTCGGATTAGTGTGAACATGATACAGCAGCGTCTCGTCCGATGCTGTCTATCCAAACATATAAAGTTTCCCCACGAGACATATTTTGTTGGTTTACTAGTCGCTTTACACTTTGATACATAAATACTTTGAAACTATGAACATTAATATTGATTTTTTTTTTAATGTAATGATATTGAATTTCAAAATTCGATGATTTTGTTTGCTAATATTTTTATGATGGGAAAAAAATATTTGAATATGTTAGTGAATATCAAGGTTTATTGTTTGTTTTAATATTCTACATTTAATGTAATTTTCTAAGATTCCATAACTAATGTGATTTTATTACACAAGAACTTTTGTCACATATATTTTTGAATGTAATACTAGCTACTTGATGCAGCAAGTCAATCGTAAACAACGCATTGATTATACTTCAAATAAATGTGGGATGAAATGTATTATTTACTTTAGAATTTCTATTAACATCATTTTCGTATTTTGGTGTACTTAATTTTTCATTACATTTCTCAAGACAATTAATATCTCATCTCTTTAATAGCAAGTATTGATTGCCAGATAGTAGTTATTGAAGACCAACAATACTTAGACATTGTGGACCATACATAATTTGTTACAATTTTGGAAAACTCCTTTTTCTAGACTACAGATATTGAAGTTGTTGATGTGATACGTAATGTAGTAGATACCATTAGTTCTCAACATGGATATAGCAATCTGGATTATATCTAAATGTATCAATATGCATCCCTAGTGTCTAGTGAGAAACCAATACTGGTCAAGTAGCGCTCAACATCGTCGGGCACAATTGTATCACAACCGTGATTTGCACTTGGGGTGAGTCTAGTGGAATCTGTCTTATATATCGAGGACAATATCCTTATCCCCAGATACACATCCCATATCAAACCATCATCCATTATCCACCTTAGTGTGGTTCGTTTGTTAGGGCAACTTACATTCTTCAATGAGAGGCCACAGATTGAAAAATCCACAGATTGAAAAATTCCACAGATTGAAAAATCAATCCATTATTTATACGTAAATTGAGGAATTTTATGCGATACAAAATAATTAGGTATAACAAGAATTATTATTGATATCGAAGATTAAACGTGATTGGTTGTGGGAAGTAAATGACGGATATACTAAAATTGACGTAAGATAAAATTTAAATTGGAACAAATTACCAGCAAAAACTATTAAATCCGTCTCCTGTTTGTTTAAAGGGACGAATGACATGCTTTTTCTCGGAGCTAATTAGCGTAGGGTAGTTTTATAAAATTGGGAGTAGTGTAGTACACTGAATTAAAGGGGATTTTAGAGATGGGAGCAGAAACAAGGTGTGTATGATGACGCGTAGCAAGACGAGATAAAGCATAGAGGTATGCGAGTGGAGAGAATGGCTCTGTCTTATGTCGAGAAAGTTGTTTTTTAAAGGCCATTTTCTCCCTTCATTCTTATCCAATTGGAAAAAATGAGGCAATATTACAAAGATTATATTCTGGACATTGGAATTGCGGAAAACATACGTTTGAGCAATGTGCTATTTATTTTGTCATTAGCTTTAAAGCTATCAATTGTTAGTTAGCAATCAATTGTTAGTTAGTCAAATTGATCCCCGTTTTTGAGCGGTATATTAGTTAGGACTGCCTTCTACCAGGAATATTAGGATGATAACATATATAAAAATACTCACTAACTACATTTGTTTATGTTTGTGTGAATATTGCAATCACAGATTCATAAGAAATTTATTTATATACCAGATGTAAGTGGATTTTGTCAAGCGTACACCAGAATTAAGAGGAAAAAAGTATGATAGAAATTTGGTAACATTTTTCCTTCTATAATTATAGGTATGACTTATTTTTTACTATTTTTTCCTTTAACAAAAAGAATGGTTTGCTCCCGTCTAGTATAGACAATAATGCACTTAATAAGGCTTTCGGAATAAGAAGAAAAGTAAATTTATATAATGATTTTAATAGATCAACACATGAATCAGAAAGTAAAATAATCGAATTGAAGAATACTATCAAATATTCAATTGGACTATTATATAGATTTATTTTTGCGATTATTTAAAATTCTCACTGAAAATTATAGGAAAAATTAGAATTGCTTCATAGAAGAAAATATCAGACAGGTGACGCGATTTTCAATTAATTCAAAACCACAAAAAAATTAATCATTTAAAATTAAACATGACTTTTAAGAAAAAGTCGTAAGAAGAACAATTACAAAAGTGAATGTATTCGCGAATGCATAAAATTAAAATTTGATCATGAATGAAAATTTCTTAATACTAAAAAAATAATGAAGTTAGTTTCTTTGTGGAATTTCTAGATAAAGCACTGACATAAAGAACATTAATAATTATACCAATTATTTAGAGTACTAAATATTTTATGTACTTAATATGTGAAAGCTACTGAACAGTGTAGTTGTACAACAGAAGTAGTCGTAGTGAACGTATCTAACTTTTTACTTTATAATTTACCAGGTGTAATTGCTGAACCTAGTTCTATGAACGTAAGAGCAATCGAATACTTAGGGAAGCGAGCTTTTAGTTTTTCTACAGGAAAAAGAAAGTAAATTAAAAGACCCCATTGTTCTTTTCCAACTTATAAATTCCTAAAATTCACAACCCATATGTGACAATGCAATGTCTCTCCTTCCCTCTTATAACACAGATCGAAGTGAAAACACCTAAACTCTCCGAAAACGAACTTTCAGAGAATGACCTGGCAGACACGTCCATAAACACAACCAGCTTCAAAACCTCTCTCTCACCCCTCTTTCCTCTTTGTTACGGTCCACTTTCCGATAACAAATATTCCGCTTTAAAAACATGCTTCACCTGCAAAATATGCAGCCGTGTGCAAGTATGAAAGAGTACGCTTGAAATTTCAATTTAAACTTCACTATGACTACAATGAATCCGGAGCAACTGAATTTGTTTCTAATCATTTCCTGTGCGCGCACTTTTACAGAAATCGAACAGAACGGAAAGAATAGATTAGAGCTATGAAAGTATTTACTTTACATCGTATGACAACACCCGAGTGTATTATGGAAGTAAGGATTATTTGACGACAATTTTGACGAATTTATCGTTGAATGGTTGCTAAATTACAGAAAAAGAGTACTTCAAAATATACTCGATGGTGTGTCATCACGTTTCGCAAGGTAATTTAAATAGCTTAATAATACAATTAATATATTCCATGTATGATGATAAAATGTGGCTAATTAAATTGTATAATAACGCTTATTCTGATTTTTTTACTGGAAAAATATTTTTAGTTAAGATTTGTAAGGTGTTTTAAACGTGAAAAGGAACAGTCATTGTGAAAACAGGACTATTACATTAATGCTGTCAAAATAATGAATGGCAAATTGTATTTACTATCTCTTATAAAACCAAATCCACATGTGACTGAGAGGATAGGTTTTTATTTAGAGTTGACTTTTCATTTCGTAACTCATCAAACCCAACATGGCATTCCATAAATTAGAGCAAAATTGAGATTTGAAAATTTCAATTACTGCACCCACATTAAAAGCACAAGAGCTTGATAAACTTGCCGTTCTCTCTCTCTCTGGTTCTTTTTTTCGAGTTAAGTAGTTTATTACGTTCGACTGGTAATTCTAATTCAAATAATGTATACCAGTTAAAAGTCGAAAAATGACTTTTCTAAGCATTACTACATTTGCTAAGCATATTTACAATTTTTCGACATTTACTACATTTGTTAAGCATACTTACCATTTTTCAATCCTATTTTCAACTGTATAAAACAAAATCAAAAATTGAAATTTGCAGAATATGTATTTCGAAATCAATATTAGGTTTTTTAATTTCAGAAGTCAAGTCAGAATCTTAAATACAAGAATGTTGAACAACGAATAAACTTAACAAGCCTTGAAAACATATTAAGAAGAGTAATTCGCAAATGTATTTCTTTAGAAATATTACGTATTTGATTATCAGACTTGGATTTTCTTTTTAAATTCAGACGATAACTAAAAAGCAAAGTTATTTGGAATTAAACATTAGGACCTATAACATAAATTTTCAGTATTATATGCCTTAAAGATACGCATGGATGTTATCGTTTTACTCTGAAACCTTAAACAGAATAAAGAAAGTCATATTTAAAAATCTTATTTTTGAAAAATGTATTTTCATTAGCTCGTTTCGTACTTTTAACCCACGGAAATGACACCGCTGTTCACATATATTCTCACCCTCAACACGGTTCAAACGACGCGCGCGTCACACCATCCGCGGCGCCGCACCGCAGTCCCCTCTATCTCTGCATCACCACTCCCAGTGCCCTCTCCCTTCCATGTGCCCTACGCCTCCACCATCACCACCAACCGCCCTCCACCGTCGGGTCCTGCCGCCCAAGAACCCGGGCACGCCGCAACCTCCGTCGCCTCCATGGTCACCATGGCAACCATCGATTTTGGCCTGGCCCGCATCCCACGCCGCGTCGCCATCGCCGCCGACGTCGCCACCTCCGTAGCCGACACCGACGCAGCGCTTCCGTCCGCGCCCCTTCGCTTCCAGCAACGTTCCTTCGCCGACCGCGTCCCTCTCGGCCGCTGTCCCCGCAGTGGTCCTCCGCCGAATTCGGCGGCGCAGCGGCGACCCACGACCCGGCGACGACGGTGGTGGTCGGAGTAGCGCCCCGCTGCCCGCCACCGAGCTGCTCCCGACGAAAGCCACTCGCCCGCTCGCCCACTGACGCCGGACGACGACGTGGCTGACTCAATCGGGGCACGTCGTCCTACAGCCGGAGTAGGAGCCCGGGTCTTTACTCTGTGTTGGGCCGTGGCCCCGATCGGCGAATGCGCCCTCCGGGGTCCCGGGTCAACTCCGAGAGGGGTGGGTCAATTCAGGCGTGGTCTGTCCGACTGGTTCTGATCATCTCGAACGTCGGTGGGTTGCGTGTGCAGCGAACTGGCGCTGTTTGCACACGCGTCTCCGTGGCGTGAATGTTTGGCTTTGCCTTGGGTTTTAGGAGAGCTGCTGAGTTGACAGGTTCCGATGCCTTTCCTTTGGAAGTTGTCATTCATCATGCGGCCCCATCACACTTATTGCGTGGGAAAAAAAGCTTCGAGGTTCTCTTTTCATTCACTCTTGAGTAATTTAATTGAGTTTAATTAAAGTAATTTTTAGAAGTTGATTGACTCTTCCATCAAAATGATTTCCCAGATGAATATTCTCCAATATAATAAAAGTTTCAAGCGTATGAAATTACAAGCTTTTTAAATATTAAATTTCTTTTCATTTTGTTGCTTTTGATAAAAGTAAACAGAACTACATTAAAGCACATGAAAATTTAATACAGTACCAACATTCAAAAATTAAGAAAAAAATTCAAGCAATAGATTAAAGATTATTGATCTAAATATTAATGAGTAGTATAATTTTTTCTATTAATTGTGAATTAAATGACACCAGATTGTTTGATGAGTTAAATGAAAGTTTACATCACTGTTTTATTATTCCCTTTTAAAATTATATCGACTGGTGTGTAAACAAATAAATTTGTATTCATATTATGTAAAATCATGTAGATTTATTTATTCAAAATTGTGAATACAAACGTCAGGAATTATTTTTCTCATGTTTGTTAGCCCTTTATTTAATTTCCTCTGGCGAAGTACGTTATTGTCTGCGAACAACCTCTTATTCGTTCTGTGAGTGGTTTATTAATTACAAGAGAACCAACCTCTTTGATAATAATTATTGGTCCGAAGTTACATATTTCGATGACAAAAATATCATGGTGGAGAATTATTCTTTTCCTCATCAAGACCAGTTCAGTTGGCTACCCAGGTTGTGAAGTTTCGGCGACGACTGTGTCCATCGGATGCGCAGCACCTGTGAACCGACGCGGAGAGGGGTGAAGGGAGATCGGGAGCCGCGGTGCAGCAGTTGCACGCGAGAGATTAGCCGGACCACGCGCAACACAACGAACGCGCAAAGTGGAGTGGCTATAGAAACGACGGTGTCCTGCAGGAAAAAGACGGACGAGAGGATGGGAGATGAGAGAATGGGTGAGCAAGTGAACGGAGGAGACAGAGTGGAGCGGAGTGAGAGAACGAACCGTTTCATCCGGAAAACGTTCCGCGCAACGTGATGTAATGCGCAGCCTCCCTCCCCGCCCCCTCCCACCAAAACCCCCACCCACTGCATCACCGCCCGCTCGCAATAACAAAAGAGGAGCAGCGCGCGCGCCGGGGAGACGCTCTCGAGAAATATTGGGCGGAATTTATTAGAGGGAAATTCATGGGGCCACACGGTGATGGAGGGTGGCAGCGGCAGAAAGCGAAGGTGGGGGTGGGAAATGTTTTGGGTGCGCGTAGCGATTGTGGTAGGGCTGATGACCCGGGAGGTTTCTGTACGACGGAGATGCGTGCAACGGCAACAGTGAAGTGATGGGAGATGTGTCAACTAGGAGCTGATTGTTCTTTGTATTTTTCATCTCTTTCACGTCTTGTATAAAAAACATCAAGAGGCAAATGATGGGACGATTTTTATTGCTCGCTTTTGAAAACTTTTCCCTTAACTTTGCTTTGTTTTATCCTCACCTTTGTTATTATAATCTAGAAAAAAAGGTTTCGTCAATGATTGATTGAGAGGAAACAGTAAGCTTGGATTGTTGACCGAATCTATAGAAACATACAATTGAGTGAACACAAATAATAATCATAGAGGTTTTTGTCTTTTATAATGTGTTACGAAAATTAAGAGAAATTATTTACTTGCGTTATCATGTATGGAATGATAACAATAGGCATTTCCTTTATATATCTGATTCGTAACGTTGCAAACTTCATAAAGGCTTACATCATAATAGTAACAATAATGATAATAATAATAATAATAATAATAATAAACAATTACTAAAGGGAAAGACATGTTTCAATTTTAATACTTAGATTGATGTAACATGACACCTACTGGTTTTACAATGATGCACAATAGGATTATTTCTTGTTGTTTATTATTTTAGCTTTATCACTCTTAATCAAATATTCCACCAACATGGAACTTTGTCTACTTAAGATCTTCTCACTTCTCTTTCCTGGTGAATAATCCGTTCCAATAACAAACTGATGAGGAACTTGGAAAACTGAATTTCATCAGCCAAAGTACGACGAAGTTCATTATTGCTGTTAATATGTTTTATGCAATTAATTACAATTTAGTAGGAAGAATTGCCACTCATTGGATGTTTAAGTATGTTGTTTTTTTTTTTTTTTTTTTTGTGGGGCTTTAGGGCTCGTCAACAGCGAGGTCATTAGAGCCCTTAAAACTTGTACAGGTAGGGAAAATGCAGTTACGCACTAGGGAGAGCCAACATGACTCTCCCCGCGTGTGGGACTCGCCGAAAGACTCAGCCATACCCACTAAAAACCCTCCTGCATTACAACTCAAAACACAAATTCCAATATATCTCATGCCTTTTACTAAAAAACACTTTTAAAAAAAGGAGAAGAGGAAAGAGGAAAATGAAAGATACCCTAGCCCTATTGGCGTCGGGATCGAAAAGAACAAGAGGTGACCAAGGGAGGTCAGAAAAGAGAAAGGAAGGAGCTTTAAGTATGTTCAGCAAGTGGTTCTCCCACTTAACGAAAGCGTTAAATAATTTTTTTTGTTGAAAGTTTGTCTATAATATATTTCTGATTTAATACAATTCAATACAATTTTTGATAATTTATTGTTGTGTTGAAACATAAGAGAATATGACAAGAGCAACGTTCTCACATTCTCCTATATGTCAACTTCAGTAATGCTGAGGTGTGGGAAACTCCAAAATGTATGATATATCATCTTCATTTATATAAATTACAAATATACCAATTTGTTGACAAATAAATCCACTTGGGAATTATGTACCACAGATCCTACAGTGACCGCCAGGAGAAAAGTGAACCAGGTGGTCTGAAGTACCGGTTTCGCCTCCTTCACTTATGTCCTATATGAGGATGTGTCTCAGGTCTTCCGGGGTTTAGATCTGGGTGGATATGGTGTACGTTGTGGAAGGTGAACGGGTGGTGAGGTGGTTAACACCCCTGCGATTAATGTAGGATCCCGAGTTCATATTTTCACCTGTCCGAAAGTTATCACATATCTTCTCCACGTGTAGGGTACACGGAATAAATGCGTGATCTAAACTGTGCATTTCATTGTACTTTATTTACTTATCATAAATACTGATATTATTTCGATGAAGCTGATAAAAATATCCCCAATCTACTTTCCTATTATAATTCGTTAAGAAATATCATGGTAGTAAACAGACTCTATAACTATAAACCTAAGTTGGAAAATAATTTATATATAAAAAGTAAAACATGCATAAATATAAAAAAATAACATATTAAACAAATATTTATTCTAAGAACCATAAAAAGTTTGCTACCTAATCAGCTACAGATATGTACAGCAAGAATTCAATTATTTAAAATTATCTTCAACCCGAAACACTTTGCATTTGCCTCACAGGCTGATCAAAATAACGCACCTCCATTTTATGTACGTAATAACTATCCGCCGTATCTCGAAAACGGTGCGACTTCCGGAAATGCTGTTTAGCAGTCTGTAAACACAATGTACAATGATAGTTTTTATACGTTTAAAAAAAAACATTGATTCTTAAGAAACTGGAAGTGGAGCGTGGTATGTAAATAAAGTCGAAATGAGTTGTCCAGAAATAGGCTTCTATTTGCAATGCATTCTAGGTCAGTACTGTACTTAGGTTTGATTTCATTGACTTATTCGTGAGTTATCGGATAAACAAAATTCTTAACACACACATACGACATTGGACGTCACCGCAATAACTTGAAAAAAGCCTTCCTGGAGTCAATTCATGTATATCTGGAGAGATCCCGAAATTGTTTTCCGCCGATTATACTTTTCTCATATATATGTATATTGTAAGATTGGAAAGTAAAAAGAAAAAAGAAATTGGCGCGTTGTGTCCAATAAGCGTCACGAGACACGTCCGTCAACACTTCGCACACAAACCATGCATACGCGGATCCCACTCAAAGGTACGTAGCATACAAGCATCCCAATACAAGCTGCTAAAGAACCTCTCTTTATCTCTCGACATTGCGAGTGGTCCAGTGACACGAAATGGAGTAGTGACGATCAAAGTAATAGAAAACTCTCCCATGTTCGGATATTTTGAATCGCGTCCGTGTACGTGGCGGTGAGCTTTGTGTTTGGCGGACGGGGTACACGCAGGGGGAAGGGGAGTGGCTCAGACAATGCTGTAAAGGCAAGTATGGTTCACGAGCGAGCCTTTGGGCGGCAGGATGGTGCTGTGTTTCGAGGATACTATGTTGTGAGGGGGATAGAGACGAGGCTCTGTTGAACGCTGCGCGTGGCAGAGGTATCACGTTCGCAGAAGGATAAAGGGATGGTGGATGTATGCATGGTGAGGATATATAGTGCTTTATGGGCGCTTTAGTTGCTTCGGATAGTGATATAGACGATGATTGAAGGTGGTGCTCTAAGGAGAAGAGCCGACGGAAGATTATGTTAGCAGAGTATATGAACTTGCTGATGAGAAATCCACGTGGTATATGGCTTGAAAGAATCGTTAATTTCAACAGTGATTTAGTTCAAAACTTCACTTCAACACCTCCGTACTCTTAACTGGAGTTCCTTTATGACTTTTGGTTTATAACAAGACCTATTCTTCTTCTATTCGATACGGAAGCTATCTTTTACTGCTCAGGTTCCAGTGTAACAATACCACAATGTTTCAATATTAAACTATTATTATACTCTCTGTAATGGTCAAGAACAAAACTGTTTAATATATAATACCATATAACGAAACCATATAATGAAACGTGAGATAGATTATTTCATACTTTTCTTAATACTAATATCTACAAATATAATATTACTTTAATGTACTGATTTTTGTGTTTTTTTCTTCTTCTTATGGTTAAACATTACCGGGCATAGCTCTTACTTCTAAAGACTTGAGAGGAGAATTTTACGTGTTGAAATGTGACAGTATCACATGAGTATATTCTTTGCAAGGTTTCCCTCGTTCCACGTTAACATAGGTACGTTGTAATAATGTCTCACATTTATCTCATCTCATCCTTAACCACCATATCTATGTCAACCTAACTTTGGGTAAATAATTAATTACTGTTGCGGCAAAAATTTTCTGGGACCAAAATATTATCTCTACCGAAACATTATATAAGGATATTTTTTTAATTTGTATATTTCCCTTGATCGTTTTTTTTTCTTATGTAAAGATAAAAGTTTAAATCACATAAAAAACGTTTCTGGTAACTTAAGATACATCTTACGATCTCCATGATAAAAAGTGACTCCCTGAGATATTACTTGTTGACAGATGCGTTCTAGAATTGCCCCAATTCAATTGTTTTTAGGAAAATTTCTAATAAAGGCAATATGAAAACCGAGTAAGGCATAATAAGTACATTTGTACAATCAATATTATTTTATTCACTTTTGTCTTTCTCCTTTGTGTTGAATATGAAGCAGAAATATTAGTTTAGGGGATAGTCTTGGAATGAATTAAACATGACATGTAAGAAAGGGAATAGTATCTTATCTGCGATTAGAAGCGTGTAAGAAAATAATTTTATATAATGAATATTTATATACGTAAATACCTTAAAAGTAGTAAAGAGGATTACTGTTTAAACCCATCTTCATGAAAACCCTCGCAATTTTCAGACTATGGTTTCCGTGCATGCATAAAACGCAACCCACAAAACACGTTCATTTAAGACAAGAACGCAGAAAATACAGAGATGATGACGTTCCGTAGTAACAATTCGTCCAGGAATAGTGTCTACTTTTTCACTTTTTTCCCGAGGAATAGTAATTAATATCAGCAGTATTTCTGACTCTCCCATCCATTTCGCACTATTAGAATGTACTTTTGTTTCTTTTGGAATGTTCCATTACTGCCCCAGAAACAGAATGTTCACAATTTATTTTTCTTTGTTTTCATTTTGGTAATATACCATTTCCATATTTATTTACTCGCATCCATTCTCCGAAATATAAAATACTCGTCTATTAGTCTACCCCAAATATTTCCAAACCGTTAACAACACAGCGTTTGCTAAAATTTTTAAACAACTGGCTTATCTAAGTCGTGTACTCTAACATTATTACTTATTTCTCCACTTACTTTGTCGTATAGTTTAGTACCTCTGTAGTTTCTTCTTTATTTGTTTACAACCAGCTGCATATTCGGGAGCATACATGCATATGTATTTTCTCTTGAGATGCTATAAAGCAACTCTTCGGGCAATAGCATTGACCAATCGACTTGTTTTAAAGATGCAACATTTGTGTCATTGAAAAGATGAATAAACCAATCAAATAGAAACAATTAGGTAAACTACTTGTTTTCATTGTAATGCTTAGAAGGTGTCTCCGACTCATTTCAAAGTAACCGTCCAAGGACGAATAAACAGAGAAAGAAAACTCTCCTAGTTCTTCTGAAATTAATAGCGAAAACATTAACTGTTTGTTGGTAGTAAAAAGTAAATCAAATTTCTGGAAGAGTGGCGTTTGTAATATATGTTTAGAAAATACCAATTAAGATTGAGAAAGGGTTATTCGAAGAATCCCAAAATGTTTGCGAGGGAGCTCGTTAGTACTAATCTTAGTTCTCATCTAACTTTCATAGTCGTTCATGTATCTACATATTTCATTTATTTAACTTAGCAGTACGATATTTACCAAAAATTAATACTGTAGTTGTAAAAGTTACGCAAATAGGAAATTTCTGCTATAAATTTCATTCCTTTTTATACTCGAAATTGTATTTTCTTTATTGTGGAAGCAAAATAGGTCACGTATCCGCAGATGTACTGGAACGTTATTAAGTTATTTTGAATACTGATAACTTATTTATCTAGAACTGAAGCACTTCTGAACAGTTTGTTTCGTATTTCTGTGGTTTAGAAGATTCGAAGCGCTATCGCAGTCCGCTTTTATACCAAATCAAGCGTCTAGGAAAAACAAGTCCAATCGGGCACTGCATCTCTTTCAATCTATTTCGGGAGCTTATCCCTCCGTCTTTTCTCTAAGCCCTTCCTTGTCGTCCTGCTTGCACCCGTTCCCCTTATTTCTGATCTGCTCTTATCCTCGCCAGTCGCCAGCCCAGGACAAGAGGTAAGCCGTATTTCGCTAATGAGGCAGAAGCGGAACACTGGCTTTAATCTTTGTAGCATCCTATGCGTGTCAGTCGTCTCAGAAGCGCCCCTCCCCCTAGTTGTTGGAACTCCCTAACACAATGACCCTCCCCATCTCCACTCAGGTATCCTTTTCCGTTTCTCAGTATCGCATACACACTTCCGTAAAAGTGAGCTTTCCCTGTTTCAACCCTTCTTTCCAGGGCTCAGTGCACTCATCAGCGTCGGGGAGACGCACTATTGTTGTCGTTGGGTGTCCTCGTCGTTTAACTATCTGCCATTCCATACTTGTGTATTGGCATTCAACGTTGCCTCGAGCTTATCAGCGAGTGGGTCGTAACAATGGCACACATTGTTTAAGCCAGAAAACGGTCAATAAACACACCCGTTATGAAATAAATTTAGATAATCATCGAATCGTGATGATATAGACTGATAGACTTTTCTAATACCATAATCGTAATTTACTTGTTTTTCGATAAAAGTCATGCATCGCACCCAAGTATTTCTCAAAATCCGATAATAAATTGAAAATTTTTCATTATTATTATTATTAATATTATTATTATTATTTTTATTATTTAGCAAGTTCTTACTGTCGGCAAAATTTTAAAGGCAAAATCTCCACGGAGGTACGTGTATCTACGTTCGTAATGATATTTTATCTTCTCCACTGACAGGCTACGAGAACTTCTGCGTAGATA
>NNCF01127704.1:1245906-1266987 GCA_002313205.1 Laupala kohalensis | reverse complement strand
GCGCCATACATGTTTACGTCCGCCATACGTGTTTATATACTGAACACAGCCTTCTGCATTAAGGACATGGCCAACGAATTCCAAGGCTCGCAAATCTCACACAAGGAACCATAAGCAAACATAAATGCTCTATGCAAACAGAAATGCTCTACGTAAATGGATTCTATGCAAAGAACTGCGCACAAATACACGCAGTAGACACATAAATAATCACTTCATAACGACCTCTGCAAGACCCGTCCCTTGAAGGGACGTATCAAGTTTAATATGGCTTAGATTGTCAGATGTCTTTATTCTGAACTCGAGACCCTGACAACCTAATAATCACAATCACGCTACGCCTGGTAGAGTTCACATCGCGGCAATCGCTCACTGAGACGCTACAAGTGAAACTTAGCCGAGAATACGTTCCAAGCTGAACCTCGCATATATCCTGGCAGCTGAGATCCTAAATACGCATTCCACGATTCGAGAAGCTCATTCAAGCGATCCCGAAGAGAATATTCGATCCTACGCTGAACTTCAACAACGCTGAAAACCGGAGACTTCATACCAATGAAATACATCTCCAAGCCTCACCAGCACTGAACCAGCGGTCTTCAAGTCCCGACGTCGAGCCTAGCAGATCGACACCGCGGACGCTACACTCCCGGAGGGCAGAACAACGCTGACCGTCGCTGCCCACACCGTTCTTCAAGTGTATAAGTGAGAGATCAAGCCCAAGCGGCACACTTTCCTGCGAGACTCGTGGAGATATTCTGTTTGATAATTTACTAAAATTAGTGTTAAAGAAAAGTCTTGATTACTATTGTACTCAAGTAAATAATTATCTCCATGGTCTTGCAGGAGAGCATAAGTCATAATTTCTAATAGGGAGAAAATTTAATATTAGTTTAATATGTAAAATAAATTTTTCGTGATAAATTACAAACATATTGAGAACAAACAAATTATTAGTATTATAACTCGCAGCTAACTTTATATTATCTAGGAATTTTTGCTTAAGTTTTTGAATTCGCCTCTACCTTTAGGGCTCTTGATCGAAATTGATGGGATGGTCCTGTGCTTGTTTCTGGAGAGTATATTAGTTTATTGTCCTCCACGTGGTCATACGCAATTTGTACTGTTTTTTTTACAATAAATTTGTTATCTGTTAAATATGCCTCCCTATTAGTAATTTTAGAAAACTTTTATTCTTAAAGTAATTAATGATCAGATGTCTCGAATTAACTTTTTGAAAATGAGGTTAGTGTATATTAAAGATAATATCAACTTTATAATGAAAGAAGGTGTAATTTTTTAGTTCTACAAAACTCAATATTTTAAATCTAAAGATAAAAAATTGTTTTATATGGTTGAAAATTTGAAACAGGCAAACTGTGTAATTAAGAGTTATCAATGTTGTGATAGGTTTGTGAAAAATTTGACATATAATACAGTACCATCGTTTATACTTGAGACCCTAGCCTTGGGAAATAACTTTAGTTATCCACTTATTAGTCAGAATGATAAAGAGTGGGCTGTCATTAGGATGATGATAAAAGAAAGGATATGAGACAATGTATTAACTCGTTGATTAAATTTGTAGATAATTCTAAGAATAATGGTATTAACAAACAGATGAATACTATTTGCACCGATAGAGATAAAACAAAACAATATTTTAAAGATAATCCAGATGTAGTGGCACTTAAGTGATTATGTATAAAGATGTGTACATCAGTAAAGTTGAAAATGCTACACATGAAGGCAATTATAATAGTATAAATAAAGATAATACTAATTTAATAATGAAAGAATCTCAGAAATTGATTAAAAAATGATTTTAGAACATACAAAAAGATTTCAGACTTCAGCAAAGATATGAAGAGCTTATGGTTTGATGAAAGTAAATAAGGATGAACATCCTATGAGATTGTTTATTTCCTCAATAGATGGACCTGTCAGATATATTTCAAAATTTTTAAATAAAATTTTGAAACCTTTATTAGATGAAAATTATAAATCAGTTAAGAGTGGTATGGAATGTGTTGGTAAACTGAAACATCTTAAAATTCCTGTTGGGTAGTACGATATCACTTGATGTGGTCAACACATTTCCCAGTATTTCACATGAATTGATATTATCCTGTATATATGATGTTGGTTGTAGAGATAGGATAAATTGAAACTTCCTGTACCTGAAATAATCGGAGGTGTGGAATTAGTACTTAAATCCAATAGTTTTGTGTTCAATGGAACCCCTATTGGACGAATTTTGAGTGGCCTTGTGTTGGTAGAATTGTGTAATATGTTTTAATGCTGTCTGTGATGTAGTTACGAAGGTAATGATACTATGTAGTACAAATTACTGTATGACAGGTGGATTTGGTATTCACAATATATAAAGGATGTATAGTTGAGGTATGTTTGTATATTTGTATTTTCATAAATTGTTTAATGTGTGGAAGCACTGGGATGATATGACATGTACGATATTTTTGTTTTGTAATATAGTGGTAATAGTCGGGATGAAACAGGTCTGAAGAGGAGGCCAAAATTAGAGCCTCGAAACATTGTTAACTAAGGTCAACCCAAATATTTACATTATGAATCTGTTATTATAGACAAACAAAAAACAGGGCTCTGTGTTCTTATAAAGAGATATGACAGTCAGAGAATGCGTTGATGAATACAAATTTTAGAATAGAATGTTAAGAAGAATTTAATTTTTATTTTGTTTCTTAATGTTTATAGTGTTAGTTTCGTGTTTCTCATTTGATGAGAGTATCATTCTTCACATCTTTATTTGCCGCTTTAGTGTTAAAAAAGGTCTCATTTCCAGGTTTCACGAAACACTCGAGAATTACATGGGTATTGTAGGCTTAATTGTTGTTAATATAACTGGTCCATGAATGTGATTATTCAATCTGTTCTCTTAGTGTGTTTTATCATTTCCTGTGTGTTTGGAAAAAATTTCTTACTACAGTACATGATATGTTTATGAAGTTCTGTATCATTGATATAATATTAATGTACAATTAATTTTTATAAATAAATTTGTACTTTTTATTATATTTCTTTGTTGTTTTTCTTCTCCCCCCCTTCCTGCCTTACAACTTAATATAGAAAAAATATCAAGCTTGAGAAAATAAATCTAAATTCAAATACAAAATTTAGTACGTGGAATACCTATAAACCGTACGAAGGGATTAAAAAGCCCGCCAACCTGAACACTGCTTAAACGTTCCGCTTGGGACAGGGCAGTCGCGCAGTTAGCATTGAACATTCGTGGCTAACGTGTTTGTCGTCTTGCGAATAAATACTTATTTTAGAATATTATTGATTAAGTCTAACTTCAAATTATTTTATTAATCTCAATTATCATTGTCAGACTACTTAAATACTTTACATTTTCATTTCTCTAGCCGACCGCTACCTGTACCTCGCACGAACCTAACCTCACTCATTATCTTGTAAATTAATAATAATTGTGGTGTAATAGTGATAATATAAGTTATAATAATTTAGTCAATAGTGAAGTGTTAGTGGTCGAGTTATATACATTTAAATAACCTAGTACACGTGTATGTAAGAAGGTGTTAAATACTAATTTTAGTGTTGTGTTACATTACACTACATATTGTAACAATCATGAACTCTTCACTCCACCAACTTCTTCTACTCAACGCTCACCTTAAGAAAGCCTATAAACATGTAAACTACTTAGTCAGAGATCAGTAGGCTGGAAAAGGTGGTTAACGACACAAATGGCTGGAATCTCGTTGGAAACAAAAAAAACTACCCGCCTCTCACGCCATTCACCTGTGAACAGACATGTACCTGTCCCTACACAGAATAGGTTCGCAATCATTAACCAAACCTCCCCTTCTTCCTAATCCTTTACCACCAACAGTGTACCAACACAACACTAAAACACACTGGAGCAACTAGCAAGAAACAAGGAAACCTTTAAAAACCTTGCTCCAAAGCACTTAGCTAACATGACACACACTCTCAGTCCTCAAAGTTTTAAACTTAGGAGATAGTCATGGTAGGAACATGTCCTCCAAACAGAGTGTTACACCCACATAAGTTCTCAGTCACTGGGATTTTTAAGCCCAATGCCAGGGTGGCTGACGTGATCTCAGGACTTCCCACTCATTATACACCACGGAACACTAGAAATTATTGGAGGGTAGAATGACGTTAATTTGGGTGGCCTCTTTGATCCTAAGAAACATGTGACAACTATTCTTAAGGTCACTGAAAACACCAATGTAATTATGACCACTCTGCCCTCATGGCATAACAACTCTTTTGTAAACAACAAAATTAAAATTGCCAACGGACCTGAAATAACACCTGAGAGATACTCCAATTAAACTTATTGATCTTGACAATCGCAGCAGTTTACTAGACAAGGTCTCCACCTGAACCAATCTGGTAAACACTCTTGCTAGGCTTATTACAACAAGGATCCTGGGTACACACAATTCTCCACCCGAAACCAGCTCCATTCCTGCTCCTGCAAACCAACCAACACCATCTTTCAATCCACCACTCACACCCAATCCTCCTCCAACTCCCATTCCTACTTGCTCACCAATTACTTTGCCTGTTCCACTCACACCCATTCCTCTCACTTCTCCTACTCACCCCAACTCTCCATCTCTAGTCCTTCACTCCATCACACCTTCCTATGCCTCTGTGTATCCTGCCAATCCACATCACCCAAACCCTGACTCAGTACACCTTCTCGCATCACTTCCTATATAACCTTCGCCATGCCCCCAAACCCAATAAACCCATGAACCTATAACATTCCCCAACTTCTGTACCTGACTTGACTAGCAACAAAACACTATATATTCTATACAATAACATACAATCATTAAAAAACAAAATAAATTTGCTGGAGGTACAGTTAGATACTACATTAAGGCATATATCAGTAATATGTTTCACTGAACATTGGCTGTCAGACACTCAAATTAACATCACATCACTACCAGGGTACTATTTAGCAGGATTTGCTGTAAAATAGATAAACAAAACAAAAATAAGTATCACGCATATGGAGGTTCTTGTATTTACCTAAAACTTAACAGCATCCAGGCAAAACAGATTTTAACTACTTGTTTAAATACACTTCTAACACTTTTAAATAATGAAACAGAACTCAGGTTTATGAAACTTTTAATATAGATAGCAAGTACAACAAATTCTTCAACCAGTTATTAAATTATTTTGACATATCCCATCCATATAAGCAGCAAACACAAAAACCACAAAGTAAAAAACATTGGCTGACTAAAGGAATCAAAACATCATGTGAACAGAAGAGAAGACTCCATATGTTAACTAAACAACCATCATGTCCCATTCAACTCAAAACTTATTATAAACAATACACAGTAGTACTTAAGAAAGTAATAATTAAAGCCAAACAGATGACGAATGACAAATACATAGAGAAATCTATCAACAAAATGAAAGCTATGTGGAATATTGTTAAGCAAACCAATATGCAAGTCACCAATAAACAACAACACATAGAATTGATACAAGACAATAACAAAATAGTTGACCACATTGAAGTTGCTATACACTCAACCAGCATTTCACAGGCATAGCCAACCAACTACAAAATAAACAAAACACAACCACACTACAAGCTCTACCACTACCAAATGATATTCATCTAACATCAACAATGTATATCAGGGAAAGAAATGAAGAAGTCCTTCAGATAATTAGTAAAATGAAAAACAAAACATCTTCCGGAATTGATGATATACCATACACAGTCATTAAAAAAATAGCAATGTACATAATCAAACTACTCACTCATTTGTATAACAACTCCTGAACACAAGGTATCTTCCCACAAATTTTTAAAACTATTATCATAAATCCTCTCCACAAAAAAGGAGACAAACATAATGTAACAAATTATAGGCCAATATCACTTCTCACAGGTTTCTCAAAAATACTAGAAAAACTATTTAATAACAGATTAAAAAGCTTCTTAACATGTAACACAATTATTATAGACTCCCAACATGAATTTAGAGAAAAAAAGATCTACTGAAACTGCTTTATTTGCTTTTCTCAATGAAATTTTGATTGCACTAGAGCAGAAAGAAATCCCTGTTGGATTATTCTTAGATCTCACAAAAGCTTTTGATATAATTAATCATGAAATTCTCCTCAGTAAACTAGAAAATTATGGAATTTGGGGAATAGGATACAACTGGCTAAAGTCATATTTATCTGAAAGATAGCAAATAGTACATATATCCTACCAACATGAAAATCAAATAAAACATCACCTGTCTCAGCCCATGCATGTCACTCATGAACTTCCTCAGGGCTCCACCCAGGANCTATTTCTCCTATATATTAATGACATCCCATCCATCATCAAAAACCACAAAATTGTACTTTTTGTTGATGACACAAACATCTTATTCCGTGCCAAAACTGCTGAAAACTTACTTAACACTACCAAATCCACTATTGCCACCCTAATCCAATGGTTCCAACAAAATAAACTCATAATAAACACTGACAAAACTTGCATAGTTTCCTTCCATAATCCTCATTCATCTAAACAGCACACACCTAACTTCAAATTTAATGGTGCCCACCTCATCTTTAAACAAACAACACAGTTTCTGGGACTTACTATACAAGATAACATGAAATGGAACTGTCACCTAGAAACACTGAATATGAAACTCAGCACAATAAACTATGCCATCAGAGTTCTAACAGCAAATTGCACAACAGATACCCTTCGAACAGTATACTATGCAAATGTCCATTCCATTCTAAAATATGGTATAATATTTTGGGGACAAGCACCAGAAACAAAACACTTTTCATTTACAGAAGAGAATAATACAAACAATTACCAACGCTAATAAACTTTCTTCACATAAACCATTATTTGAAAAGTTGAAAATACTTCCACTGCCATGCATGTACATTTTTGAAACTTTGAACTTTGTAAAAAAGGATCTACTAGACAAAGGACCACACTACAGATTTAATTCCACTGTTCATGTTTACAACACTAGACAGGCCAGAAATATCCATCTACCACAGATAACATCCCCTCTTAGTAAAAAAAGCACTTATAATGCAGGTATACAGCTATATAATGCGTTACCGCTAAACCTTAAAAACATCAATACACTGAACCCATTCAAAACAAAACTCAAACAATTCTTACAACAGAAACTCTACTACAGTGTACGAGAATTCCTCAATGGCAATAAATAATAATAAATTTATTGTCAAAAAACAGTACAAACTGCGTATGACCACGTGGAGGGAAAAAAAAACTAATTTACTCTCCGGAAGCAAGCAAGGGACCATCCCATCAATTCCGATCAAGGGCCCTAAGGCAGAGGCGGATTCAAAAATTTCAGCAAAAGTTCCTAGATAATATAAAAAGTTGGCTGCGAGTTATAATACATATATAATGTCAATATGTTTGTAATTTAACGCAAATATGTTTGTAAATTAAATAACTATGTATGACATACAATCCGTTGCGTAATCATTAGAACAAAGGTGCAGAAGGTGACCCATGATGCAGGAAAAGATCCAACAACATTAAATTCCACTGTTTTAGCAAAAATATAGACCTTGACATAAATTAATAAAATAAAAATAAAATAATAGAACCCCTACCATAGATATCTAATAACCCTAGCCTAAATAAATATTAATATTCTGTAATAGTAGAAAATATTGTATTTTATGTTAATTTCTACTTAGCCTAAGTTAAATGAATATGGTCAAAATTGTTATACTGTTGTTATTCTTATATGTAAATAGTATTGTTATTGTTGTTAGTACTATGACTTGCCATACATCATTGTTATGATCTATGGGGTTCAATAAAATATTATTATTATTTATGCTATGGTGATGTTAAGGCCATCAAGTCCTCTGCTCTTCCTCCTGACCTCATGAATTGGGAAGTTGGGTTGCCAGAGAACATAAGGTATTGAACCAACATTGGTATGGAGTTGGAGAGGAAAACCCCTGTTGAAAACTCAGTTTGAGCGAGGAATTGAACCTGTGCTCTTACACTTTGCAGCGCATAGGGACTGAAGACAGTCATATCATTACTAGATGTGTCTCATACTGAACCTCTAATTAGAAGGCATTGGGAGATTCATCTCACCAGTCCTAAAAAACAGAGGATTTGCCACGAATATTGGTCATTTATGATACTTTTTATATTTCACCTCCTCCTCATACCAACACTAGAAATGTTGGGGATGAGGGCTGAATTTGAAGGAAAATGCAATAACTAACAGTCATTTTCCACTTATTTTGAGAGTCAAATACACAAAAATTCACAAGGAAGTGACTTGATTTTTTGTGAGGGGAGATGACATTGAAAATGCTCATTTAATTAAAAATATATACTGTTCCCACAATTTCAAATTTAACATTTTCAATGGCATACATCAGTTCTTTAATTGAAGTACCATATAAAAATTATTGTTAAATTTGTTTAAATTTTACTATATTTTTGAAGATCATAAATAAATAATTGTTGAAAAAAAAGTACCTTTTTCTAAATAAGTTATGGAGATATTTTTGCATATTTTTCCAGCATTGTACTACCACCTCATTTATTTTTGGAAACTAGAATTATGAATATTAAATTTAGACGGGAGAAATACATTTTTAATTTAAAAAATCACTTTTGATTACAAAAAAAAATGATCATTTTATTATAAATGTATATATTTCAAATATTCTTATTTTAAATTGTTTTTTTATCACTGGTTATCAAGGAAAATATACATTCAAACCAAAAATGTAGTTTTAAGAAAGACACTATTGAAATTTTTTCAACATATAATTTTACACAAGCAACTCACAGGTTTTTAAACACTTTGAATAGTCATAATGTTGTAATATTTTGTGGAAGTGTTTTTATGTTAATACTGTAGATTTATAATCAAGACACACATTCTTCTGTGTGGCAACCATATAAAGAGTTCTTTAACATTTCCTTTGCAAATGATAAATGATTTGTTTAACAACTTTAACCCAGCCTATATCTTAAGTTGAATGTTTTAACTTCATATAGAGAAAAAGTTTGTCTATAACCCTTTTTAGTTTTCATAATTTAGGTATCAATTAAAGAAATAAAGTCTTATTTTTGTATATTAGGTAAATAATATCTTCCAATAAGTTTCAAGTATGTAATCAATTTATGATCTACTGTGAAATTATAATACAAACATTTTGTTTCTAATTATCAATAACATCTGAGGCTACCCTAACTGACACAACAAGTATTTTTCAGTAAATGCATTTTCAAAAAATACAAGTTCTGATCAGGGCTATGAACAGACATCAAGGGCCCTAGGGACAAATCATTCCACCCCCCCTTCCTTCCTTCCTCCCGCCCACTTCACTGCCATGTTTGCTTTGTTATACACTTACAACTTTATAATTATTGGATGATACATTTTAAACATTACTGCAAGTCGACTGTGTAAAATATTTAGGAATTCTCCTGGATATAGACAGTTAACATGGAAGACACACATCCTTGCAAAAAAAACACCTACAATTACAAGTCAAAAAACACTACTGGCTAACTGGATGATGCTCAAAATTATCGCTTGAAAACAAATTGCTAATTTACAAAACAATCTTAGTTCCAGTATGGACATATGGAATCCAGATCTGGGGCACTGTTAGTTCCTCCAACCCATGTATTCTCCAAAGATTCCAATCCAAATATTTATGGATAATTACCTCTGCACCCTGGATTGTATCAAATGCTACTCTACATAATGATCTCTATATACCAACTATCCAAGAAAAAATACAAGAAATTTGCAAGAACTATCACTGCAGACTAGAAACTCATCTCAATCACCTAGGCCTCAATCTTCTAGACAACAGCTTAGATATAACAAGACTCAATAGGATATATCCTTCACAACTTTCTTATTAATTCAATAAATGACTAAATTAATATCGTTTCTTCTGTTCTAGATCTAAGAAAACCATAGAATGAACCAATGATGCATATGATGTTAAATAGGAAAAAGGAAAATATGAAAAGTAACACTCGGTTACTTTTCACTCATATCATTTATAAAATGTATAAAATATACTGATTATTTCATATCAGGAATAGATTGTAAATATGCATTATTGTAAATAATAACAAAAATTATTTTAAACATAAAATTTGGAAATAAACTATATCATAAGTAGCAAAAATAGAAAGAGACAATCACAAGAAAAATAAAGTTCTGAAAGTTTTGAGTAAAATCACTGTGTAAAGTAAGAAGACTTAAAATAACATCTCTGTGTCTGCTTTAATTGACTTAATGTCAATTACATTAATCAAGTCAATGACAATATCCCAGTGACATATCACAGCAAGAGCACCTAGCACCTGGTTCTGACCTTCACTCAATATAGAAAATAGCTAGCTTCATTTAGGGGGACAGGGTCATAGTCTTTATGTACAAAATTGTTGAACAAAGCTCATATAAATAATTATGTTTTACGAATTATTATATATTTTTTTCAATACAAATGGATATTGGTAATTATGTTTCAATATATTTTATTTGTTTATATGACAAAATCTATGGATATTTAAGAAACATGCATTCTATTAATGAACATTTCAAATATTATTATTATTATTATTATTTTGAGAGGGGTCATAACCCGCGTGACCCCCCTCCCCTTGAATCCTGTACTTAATATTTTTGCTCCATTAAATTAATAATGTACTATTCATTAATGAAGTATAATAGATTAACAATTAAGAATAAATTCTTTAAAACCGCATACACAATGTATCTCACTGAAAGGTTTCGAAACAACAACATCCAAGACCAGATAGCCAGTGGCGAATCCTTCATAATTTAATATCCAGGCAAGGGATCTTGGCTCGAATCAAAATTATACACAAATTAATCTTTCAACAATTCAGTGACATATTACGTAGCACGATATACGCGATATCTGTGCAAAGCGGTACGAGAATGGTAACCCGAGAGTGAGATACGAGAAGACAGAAAAGGCGGAAGTGGCAACCCCAGGTTCAAGAGATTAGCGAATTTTTCTCGGAAAGAAATGGGACGTCCTAAAACACTTATAATCATGGAATTTCATGAAAATCGTTTGACCCATTCCCGAGAAATAAAATACATACAGGAATATTTTGTACTTGAGAAAAAATTCAGCATTAAGACCTGCCGCGCTGGGCACCGGGGCCACAGCACCAGCTGCGGCCACCCCCCTCTTGTCGGGGCAGTACATTCGAACAGTTAAAACTGTTGTGCGCTCAGTACTTATAAAAAAACACGTGCATCCTCAGAAAGGTTTATTTTGCTTCATGTACTCTTCTGTAGTGCTTTTTATGGAGCGAAAATAAGTTTCTAGGTTTGAAGTAAAAACTTTATTTAACCAATATCGTGAACTTTCCGAGAGAAGAATTTCTTGAAGGCAGAAGCAGACGATGATAGCTTTGTAATCGACAGTAAGAAGTGCTTGGGAGTATCGATGCTTCGAGAAGTAGACAAACAATCATTGCTAACGAAAACTTAATATTTTTCATTATTATGATGCCAAAGAAAGAAAAAACAGATATATACCGTACAGGTCCAGGAAGGGAAAGGGTGCGGGTTTCGGAGTTTCTCACGATTAAATTTCTCTCTATGCTACATGTTATTCGGCACGACTCGTACAACTTAATGTTTCTTTTATAAATAAATACATAAATAGGAAAAGAGTACAACGCTAATAATTTTATATGAGGTGAGACCTCATCGCGGATACGAAAAAAAGATTTTAAAAGAGTTTTAAAAGCAGTACTTGCAAAGTCCGAACAATTTTAAAGAGCGTTTATCTTTTATAGTTTCAGTGTCGTAAAATAATACATGAAAAGGCGGCAAATATTAATTTGTTCTTATGTATTTTATGTTCTTTTATTTTCTACAAAATTATAGTTTATAATGAGAAATGATCTAGCATAAAGAAATCATTTAGCATAAAGACAAGACGAACCGTCAGTCGGTCCACTTCCGCTTCGTAATGACACATCATAATGTGTTTTTAATTGATTATTTTTTGTGGTTATGAATTGAATAAACATCGTTAAATTAGTGAAAATACTTACCGAACAAATTTTTTTCATCGTCTTCGACTTCATTAAAATTTGGTTTTAGTTCCTCGCAAACTTCACGCCAGGCATCTCTTGTCGCATTTCTGTCTTTGTACGCTTCACAGGTTTTGTCCCACAGTGCAGGTCTGGCTTGGACAAGTGGAATTAAAACTTCGGGATCAACTTCTGTCATTACAACATAAATAAAATCACAAGAAAGAATACAAGTAATACAACAATAATCAACTTGCACAACAGACAAAACGGGATTATCTTTCTAGTGCAAACTTCTCGAAATCTGCCGTGCGGCTGTAAATCGTTTAATGTGAAAGCTTGCACTCCACAACACGCCATTGATTGTACGACACAACCAGACACGGCACGGCAGCCGTCCATTCCAATGGCAGATAAAAGGAGATCCGATACGAGAGAGTCGCTTACCATCTATCACATCGCAAACGCGTAGTTCTTATTCCTTCTAGTCGCAGCGCTACTAGCGTAAAATACGCGCGAATTATAACTTTACAAGTATGTAGCTTTACTGTTCAATATTTTAGTATTTACTGTTCGACCAAAAATTACGTTAATTCGAGTTTGAGCTAGGATGGAAAACGACCCCCAAAAACCCAAAGGAAAGCTAGATATACCTAAAATGTATTTTAGTTTATTGAGCGTTGACCATTACACATTTTTTTACCACTAACCGATATAGAAAAAATACTCTTTTGAAATTTCTCCATGCATCTTTTGAAAGATTATCATAAGAGATCTTCCTGAGTGAGTGGAGTCAATTTTTTTTTTAATTTGACGTATCTAATAAAAAAAATTCTTTGACATTGATTTTCTTCTGATGGATATTGGCTAATTTTTATCTTGAAAACATAGATTATAAATATGAATATGTGGATATGAACGCCATAGGACAGGTTACTGGTAAATGACATTTACTAGCCTTTCAGTTTTTAATTGACTTATTAAAAATTTCAAACTGATTTTGTGAGGGACATCTATGAAGTCTGTAAAATGAAACATCTTACAACCATTGTAGGGTATAATATGATTATCATTTAATATTTACATGGAAGGGACATTGTAAACAATTAAGCAATCTGTTTCAATAACATGTAGCCTCGGGACACTAGGTAATGATGAACTTGAGGCAAAACTTGATACTTTTTATAATGGCAATACAAAAATTCAATAGATGCACCTTAAATGAAATTGCATTTACGATGATATATATCAGATTAATGTCATTCCTTTTTATGGTACATTTTCAGTTCCTATGTATTTCTCTAATTACAGACTTTTTCTGTATGGATTTTCACAGTACTCTTTTTCACTGCCAGTGGCCACTTTGTTGAGGATCTGTCACCATATTTAAGTCAAGGTTAACAGTAAATTTAATGATATTTTAAATTATATCCATTTATATTAAAGAAAAACATTATCTATTTATCATCTACAATTCATGTTCTGACAAAATATTTGGTTTTCAGACAATAACATAAAAATTGATTATTTACTATGTTTTATTCAGAATAATTTAAAACAATTTTCTTCATATACACAAAATAACATTTATTCTAAAATATGTCATAAAACACAAATTTTTTTTCTACACAAAAATATAATAGACTCCTTGAAGCTTTTAAAATTTGTGATTATTTACAACTATCATTTAAGTTTTACAAACCTCCAAATTTTGATATTAGGTTAAAAGTTATTTTTAAATTGGAGTATCTTAAAGGAACAACAAAAATCAAGAAATATTATTTAATAACTAGAAATGGCATGTAAAACTTCATCTGTGTTATAATGTTCTTCTGCCAACAGGTTTAATCTCTTACATGTCTAAAGTTTGTATAAATGGTTGTAATAATATATTATGTCAATTTCAGATTTTAAAACTCACCTTGCCAGTCACTTAAACAATATATAGACTGAAACAGTTTAATACTAGGATGAAATACTTTTCTCTTATGTGAAAAGAAAATATTTTTGAAAGAAAAATATTTTGGCTAGATGATTTTTTAAATTATAATCAGTCTTATATAAATGTATTTTGTAATATTATTAAATATTACAAATTATGAGTCATATCGACCAATATGTCCCCTACATACGTATAGGAGTATTTGATTGGCTGGTGACGAATAAAATAGTTGAACATACGGACAGACGTAGCATCTACCTGGTCTCCGTTGTATAAGTAAAAAAATAAAAGATTTTTGGGTTTTCCCTATTGAAAAAAATTTACTCAATCCTTTCTTTTAAAACAAAATGTAAAACAGAATGTTACTTCATATTTAAAGCATACAAATTGAATTTTAAAAGTTATGTAGAAACCAGGAAATTCTGAGTTGTAATTTCCTACTTTTTTTACTGAACTATGTTCAAAGATTAATAAAAAGTTTAAGAAACTATTCTCATTTAATTACTAGGACTTGTGCTTCTTTTCTCAACTATTACTGGTCCTTATTACCATAACCTCCCCTATAATATATATTATTACAATTTGTGATTATACAATAGTAAATCATACTGAATGTTCTGATTAATAACTTGTATACCCAATTTCCAATGTTTTAGCTTAAATTGTTTCAAACAAATTCATTGATACATAATTGTTAGTTAGATCTTCGTGCCGAACGAATATTTTTTTATCCTCTTTGGATTGGGATATTTTGTATACTCACTCAACCCCAGTACAATATAAGTAAAATTTTTTGTAAACAATTTCTGTACTGTCAAACTTCTTTCTTGTCAGAAATAGTCATTCATTCACAATTTTTGTATAAAAGGAGAAGTAAAAAAGAATTATTTATTACAATAAATTATTGTAATAATTCGTCGGCCACACACTCCCCTTACTTTTGAAACACAAACTAGTTTCTGAAGCTGTTGCTTCCATCCTCAGCTTCTGCCAACTATAATATGATTAAAGTATCTAGGGAAACTAAGGATAAATAATAACGGTAGAATTCCCACACAATTCTCCACAGAAAAAAATATACATTGCATCTCTATGTATAAAATGCCCTTAAATCTATTGCCCTTAAATTTTAAAAATATAAATAATTATAATCAATTTAGGAAAGAAATTTAGCAATGGCTGCTTTCACAGACACAAGTTTCCCTGATTTGAAAGTCACTGATATCCCTATATTAATTTTGAAAACATAACATTATATAACTATTCACTTGAAGAAAAGACCAGAAACACAAAATGAAGTCAGTCTCGTCAGCCTTAAATTTAAATTTATTGTCAAAAAACAGTACAAACTGCATATGACCACGTGGAGGACAATAAACTAATTTACTCTCTGGAAGCAAGCAAGGGACCATCCCATCAATTCCAATCAAGGACCCTAAGGCAGAGGCGGATTCAAAAATTTCAGCAAAAGTTCCTTGGTGTACAGCTTGTAATAATTGTCTCTACCATGCCACATGCAGAGTTTATCAGCCAAATACAGTGATTATAATTAAAGTTCAACTTTCAAAAAGCTGTAAAAAAAGAACCACTGCTCAGAATGACCTGAAATTTGAACTAAATTACTATTCTTTTGCTATGCTGAGTATAATAATAAGTCAAAAATTCTTCCAGAATAAGTGTCATCTGAGTTAACGCAATCATAAAATTTACGGTTAGTGAAACAGTTAAATTGCTAAATTGAGAAAATAAAGGATAAGAGTGGAGTTGCCATCCACTGTGTAAAGTGCCAATAGCTCTTGCAAGAAGTTGCTATACCAACAGTGTGGTCTATCACATCTGGAGGTGGATCGTTGCAACTGGAACTGTCATTACATTACAACACGCCACAGTTGTAACTGGAACTGTCATTTCAACTCTCCACCATTACTCCTCCAACCTCAAATTAAACTACTCCACATTGACACCTCTCACTTTTGTGTTGCAACATTGCTAACAGTTCCATAATCAGTTGAAACAATTGTTAACAGTTACATTTTTTTTTTTTGTAAATTGCTGAACAATTACAAAATGCTTTAACTCAGAAGTACAGTGAATCAGATGCAGCTTGGCATGGAAATAAAATAAAAGTTACGCCCAACTCTGACATCTTGTGTAGTGATCAAAATAAATTGTAGTGGCAAACTTAAGTTTACAACTATACATGGAGGAAACAATCAATCTTTGCAACATATCATTCAAATACAAAGACACTCAACATCAAATAAACATTTTAGTGGAACTGAGTGTGACTGTCACGACAGATTCATCACAACAGAATTGTATGGTGGAACTGCTTCACAGCTGCTGTGGGACTGTTACAACTGAACTAGCTGGTACACCTCTAATCATGCCCCGTTAAGACCATTGGAAGAAACAACCAATCACTTTTGCTATTAACGAGGCAGTGCTTCTGCCTTTCAATGAAAGAACACACGGGATGGTTATTGGGTTGAGTAAGCCTCTTTAAATCTAATTGAAAAAAACAAGAGATTGTTGACAGAATTTCTTATGTATTTTATTAATTCTACAATCTGTTATCACTTTCAAATTTTTTTCCTAAGCTTTGAGAATTTCCTGACTTTTCCTGCTTTTTTTCAGTCGCACACCTCTCATCACTGTGGTCAAGACAATATTCCAACTAATAAAAGTAGTTCCCAGCTTTATAAGTTTTGAGTAACTTACATCAAAAAGTGAAAGAGCAAAGCAAGATTAGGAAACCAAGACAACACAAGTCCCGATGATAGAACAGATAAGGTGAGAGCAAAAGAGGATTGATACCTATGAGAGTATTTCCAGAAGGCAAAATTATTAATTAGAAGTTGAAGTGTTCAGAGAGGTTTTCAAATGACTGTATTAAACATAACAAGAGAAGGCTGAGCAAAAGATTCATTGTAACAATTAGAATTTAAACCAGATCAATAACTAGACATACTTTTAAAAAATGTCTCGCAGAACACTAGCAAAGACATTACAGAAAAATATTAATGAATCCACACATTCAAAGTTTAACAAAACAAACTCTCATTGTCATGTTATAGCACAACTTTTTAAATCAATTTTTAAATACTTCATTCCAACAGAATAAACATATGAATAAATTCTTTCATATTTGTACAAAACAATACAGTACAGTATTATACAACACAAAACAGAGCTATCCATCAAATATGAAATTAGTTAAGTCTTATTAACACAGCACGAATTATCTTTGGAACACTGTTTGTGGTTAGGAGTCCAAGGTCCCAAACTTTCATTTGCATAGAAGTCCATAGGATAGTTTATTGTGTTTGAAACTTTCCATTCTATCTCACCCAAAACAACAGCCGCTTCATATGGAGTCAAAAGAGGTTTCCTGAATGCTCTACCCCAATCAATAGATAACCTTGGGCAAGCAATCTGAATAAATGCATCTACAGTTGAAAAATTCTCCAGATTTTCAGGAAGTATTTCAGAGAGAAGTATTATGATACTTCTTTTGTTACATTTTGATAACTGATCCTTGGGGGGAAAAAAGTATAACTTCACAAAATACAACACTTCTGTAATACATACAATGTAAATAAAAGTATCTTACTTGGATGTGTTCCAACACTTTAAGACTTCCCTGGTGCCCTAAAGTTCCCAGTATCAAACCAAATTCTTTTGCTTCCTTAGCTTTCTTGATGCACTCTAATCTGTATTTTCTCATTTCCTCATGGTTATAAAATTCTTCAGTAAACTTTTTTTCATATGGATCATATCTGTAGTTAATAAAAATAAATAAACAAAATAATTATAAACCAAAGAAGTAGAAAATGACACTCTCTCTTTACCTGTAAGCCTTTAACAGAGGATTTGCAATCATAATAGCTTCCAAATGGAATCTTCCATCTCCCAAATAAATTAATAAATCAGCATTCTTAACCACAGGTGCAGTACAACCAAGAATTTCTCCTGGGGATAATGGCTTGCATTGTGGAACTATCACTTCATAACCTTGTTCTTTCAACTCGTGAGCAGCTGCTTGAAGAGTGGAAACAAACTGAATAGTACTAACGAGGCATAATCGTGATGATTTATCAAAATTGTGCACAACAGTATCAATAAAATGAATAGCATCTATTTTAATGTCAACAAATATGTACAACAACTTGATGCCAGAAGTCTGATCAATTGGTATGAGACAACTATGACCATAATGAACCAATAGTTCCACATTCAAAGCTTTAGCCGTAAAGTCATCAACACAGCAAGCACCATAGGTAACATCACCCATTATCACAGTGTCAGCTTCAGTAAAATATTCAATAATGTCACAAATCGTAGTAGCATACAACAACAGTCCTTCTGGCATTTGAAGTGCAACTCTCTTTGCTCCAGTTTGCTGTATTCGCCAAATAGTCTTTGGAATCTCAAAATTGTAATTTTGAGGCAATGCCTGAACAGCAGGGAAGGAATTAACCTTTTCAATAAGTTCTACAGGAATTCTATTAATAGATTTCATGGGACCTCTAAAGATTTTCCTTTCTTTAGTTGCTTTGATAACTACTGCAGTAGAATTTGATTCTGAATCAGTCCTCACATTATCCATAGGATTGGAATTTAAAGTCATCGAACTCACATTAGAAACACAACTCATAGCACTATCTGCTTTATTCACATCTTCCATAATTTAGTACTGAAGAATTATGAAAAACTTCGGACAAATATGTACAATAAAATATTTAACGGAGTTGGATCAACGATCCAGAAACTAACATGTCATTTATTCTATAATACATAATATTATAACTAGAGACTTGAATTTCTAGGTATTGGCACCATATAGCACCCAACAAACATCAGAACACTACAAAAGGAAGAAGAAAATTACTAGGATTCGCTGTTATAGCAAGAATAATCGAACACGCTCCGACACATGGTTGCCTGAAACTTGACTGCTTGACTTCCTTGACTTATAACTTGACACCAGGGGGCACAAACTCCCATAAGACCTTTCGGTGACAAATTTACGCCATCTACTTCGCTCTCGCAGGCAGGGGAACTAATTCAATGACGTCACGTAACGTATGGCGCTTCTTTCAAAACGGAGCATTCAACCCGAGATCTTAATTCACTAAATTCGCATTGAATGTACATCTTTTGCTATCAACCAAGGAAGTTACGAAAAAAACCGCATTTAAAATGGAAAGCAATCGCTAATAATCCTCAACCAACATATAATACTTACAATTAATGAGTAAATGGAATAAATGGTGATAAAATTACACAAACACATGACTTTTTATTAAAAGCTAGTATTTATTATAAAAATATTAATTATGGATACAGAGAGGATACACAAAACGGTTCCAGGTTGGAGAACAGAAAATAAATTTAGCTATTAGAAATAAAATACATTATGAATAGTGGTAATGTATACCATAGAGCCTGTATTGAGAACATTTAAGAAATAGTTCCTTTACAAATTAAACCTACTTGCGAATAAAGAGGTAATGCAAACAACACTGCCTAGACTGATCACAGATAAGAAAATACACTTTATGAGCATTCACAAAAACAACTCTAAATTGAGTACAGATAAGAAATAAAAATATTACAAATAGTTGTGGACAGAGATAATACACACCACTGGTTATATTGAGAATATTTAAGAAATAGTTCCTTTACAAATTAAACCTACTTATGAATACCGAGATAATGCAAACTACTCTGCCTAGACTGATTACAAATGGGAAAATGAACTATTTGTGGATACACATTAAACATAACTCTAAATCTCTAAACAGGGTAAAAAAAGAAATGAAACTACAAATAATTTTGGATAGAGATGATATACACACCAGTACCTATATTGAGAATATTTAAGAATGCTAGGGATGAGGTAAAATGTAAAAAAAATCAATAATGACTTAAACCTAATTAAGATTGTTTTATTTAAGAATTTTGTTATTATGTCAGAGGTAAACAAATCTATAAAAAATCAGGATAATTTCTGGGAGCATATACATGTTTAATTTTTCATTCAGAAAATGAAACCCAGAATGTTGATTTTCAGAAATTATTTCTAGTTTTATTTTGCAATGATGAATAAAAAATATTTCATAATTGTTTAGCAAAATAAAGTTTATGATAAACAAAATCCAAAAAAAGTGTAGGTTTAAGGTTTTTTAACTCTGATATTTCCCTGGGATGACTGTACAAATAAGTAATGGACCAATTTAACTATATGGTCCAACGCCGTAAAAAAATATCCAGATGAGATATCGAAAAACGGCTTTTTTGCCATGATTGTGGAAGGGACTTTGTTATCGGAACTTACAAATTAAATCATTTCATGTGAAAAAAAACCCTTTTTCGAGGGTAAATTTAACATTATGGTCCTATCCAAACCTAATTCTTCGTATATCCTTCGGCGAGTGCTGCTACCACCACCATCGCCTCCATCTTCACACTTACAACAGATTTTCTTAAAACGGAATCGCCGGGTCTAACAAACCTAACATCGCCGACTGCGACCGAACAATTGTTTATAATTGTTCAAAATTTCAATTGGTTATAATTATCATACCTTAGCATACTAATATAAATGCTGGCGGAGAGAAGAAAATAGTGCGGAACAATATATCTTTATAACTACCGTAAATATGAAAAGCGAAGAATACGGTTTATATTTTCAGAACCGCAATAATATTTGTAGTATTATAACATAATGATTTATTCGAACCTTTGTGGGACCTTATTCTTAAATTTGGCCTAATTGAAAAATAAATATGTTAATATGGAGCAGAGTTAAGAAATATTTCGGCCAAATTTCGCCATGTGGTCCAAAGAGGGTTCGAAAAAATGATTAATGTCATAATACTACAAATATTATTACGGTTCCGAAAATATAAGTCGTATTCCTCGCTCTTCATATTTACGGTAGTTATAAAGAAATAATGTTCCGCACTATTTTCTTCTCTCCGCCACC
>NNCF01127704.1:1190370-1245900 GCA_002313205.1 Laupala kohalensis | reverse complement strand
TTATAATATGGCTCGCGACAGCGAGCCATGAACAATTATAATGAACAATGATGTTAGGTTAGCCATGAACAATGATATTAGGTTTGTTAGACCCGGCGATTTAGTTTTAAGAAAATATGTTGTACGTGTGAAGATGGAGGCGATGGTGGAGGTAGCAGCACTCGCGGAAGGATATACGAAGAATAAGGTTATTTTTCTACGGCGTTGGACCATAAGGCGAAATTGGTCCAATATTTCAATAGCAAAAAACTATAAATACTAAGATAACTTGCACAACTGTGTCTGGATTGAGCACAGAAAAAAATACTATTAAAAGTAACAAAAAATTATGGAAACAAGGATAATTTACACCTCATATCAAACACACAAGATTGCTTCTCTATCGCTATTTCAACACCAATGTTTGTTCTAAATACGGTGCTTCCCTAGATGCCATTGTTCAAGAAATTGTTCCGTTATCAAGTTCTTCGAGAATACTTACAGAATCCAAGCTTGATCCCATTTCTTCTCATATTATCCTGATAAGATTAATTAAGTAAATTGCGATAGCAAATTCCTTTAAATCATGTGTAACATACATTTCCTCTGGAAAATGCTCCGGACGAACTATGTACTTCTTGACATCAGCATTGGAGTTTTCTGCAATGGAAATAAATAATAACTGCAAAATTTCCATGACAATTATAATAAATGTGATAAGACTCAACAGTGAAAATAGTGAAAGAAGTGTTAATAACTTACCATAAAAATCAGCAGGGTAATTTTGGGCAACCACTTCTTGCTT
Organism: Laupala kohalensis; assembly: GCA_002313205.1. Taxonomy (NCBI): domain Eukaryota; kingdom Metazoa; phylum Arthropoda; class Insecta; order Orthoptera; family Trigonidiidae; genus Laupala; species Laupala kohalensis. The sequence continues at coordinate 1,245,116 of NNCF01127704.1, read as the reverse complement.
TCTGACTTGGCACTTTTTCCCGAAGTACGATATTCATGAATACAGAAACACATAAATAAACACAAACACGATTAAGGTACGAACAGGGCTCGAATATCTAACTTTCGCCTCCATGCCGCCTTCAACATGCTCCAACAGCTGACATTAGACCAACCGTCGATGCTCAGCGCGAACTCATTTTCAACTCTATTGCGCAGGCCACCGTGGCGCTATCTACTTCGATCTCGCAACTAACGATTTGTCACCCGAGTTAGTACCCCCTGCTTGACACCATCATGGTTGTATCTAGGTTGTATCCTGGTTGTATCCATGGTGGAATTAACTTAAGGTGTCGCATTGCTCATTTGACTAGAGAGGGAAAAGTGTCGGCCAATCATTTGTCAGTCAAAACTGGCTATCAAGATGGTGCGAAGAACAAACACGACCGGGGACTACGGCGCGTGGCGGTTCCAATAACGAGATGATGCGAGGTGGGAAATAAAGTTGGCAATAAGTATTTACGTCGACAACGCGTCGAGGATGTTTGAGTAGATGTCATCTGTCAAAATTTAGTTTATAGCAACAGCAACGACTGAGAAATCAGTACGACGGATTCTCTTGATGAGTGAACATCGTCTCCGATCATAACATCTATCAAGAAATCCAGCTCTTCGCTATAGCCCGATCTGCGGCAAAACTATCTTCAGAGGCCACGAGACGCCCTCTTACGATAAACACAACCACCTGCAGAAGCTTGGACGGAAGCGCCACCTCGCGACAGACAGCAGAACCTCGTACTCCAACGCTATCATCTAGCCAGCATGACCTCGTGCCGAAGCGCCACCTCGCGACGGACGGCAGAAGTGCTATTACCAACGACAAAAGCATTCGAAGTCGGGAGACGTACAAAAGGAAACTAACTGTTCATATAACTTTTATACCTGTTGTTGTCACCCTGGTGTTTTGGTACCAATTACTTGTTTACATTCAAACTGCATAATAAACCTTGTCCTGCATAACCTTGAATATTTATCTTGGAAGGAGGAATCTTGTTGCGAAACAAGTCTCCATATCGAGACTTGTGAAGTAATAAAAATCTCTTCCCCGATAGCTGCAGATCGGGCTATTGCGAAGAGCTGGATTTCTTGATAGAGGTTATGATCAGAGACGATGTTCACTCATCAAGAGAATCCGTCGTGCTGATTTCTCAGTCGTTGCTGTTGCTATAAACTAAACTTTGACAGATGACATCTACTCAAACATCCTCGACGCGTTGTCGGCGTAACATAGCATCGAGATTCGTCTATTGAAGTTTTTTCGAAGCTTCTTAATAAACAGATCCAAGTTTCTTAATAAATAGGCGACATACGCTTGATGATACATGCGAGGCGTGCGTCTCATGGAGTCTTCTAATGTTTACAATTTACGTCGTATGTAGAGGCTCTCTTGCGGACGGTGTGTATTATTCTGGCCTTGGATCTTGAGTCTCTGAGTCCTTCGTCTTGACGACGGCATAAACAACATGGCGTGTAATGCCTCGGCGTAACAACATGCATCTTTTGTGTTAATGCATGTGGGAGTTTCATCATATACGTAGTAAGGTACGTGTTTCGCCGTATATGTAGTAAGGTACGTCTACAATGTTATCAAAGAACACATAATTCCAAGGTCCCCAACAAATCCATATAATTTGCAAGTATATGAATACTAGCGCCCCCTTTATAGGGACTCAAACTAATAGTTAAATAGTAATGTATTCGTATATGATGTATGCATAAAACGTATTATGGAGCAAGGGAAAAGAAGGGCGGGAAGATTATACGTCAATTGTGTACACGTAGGATATGGCCATTGAATGGAATAAAAGTAACAAAATGGAAAAACTTACTCACCAACATTTGGTTAAATTAGAGAAAATGAGTTCGAATACTTCACCGCGAGGGAGCAGTAGTTCCAGTGAATATGGTTCAACAAGAGATGATGAGGATGCCATACAGAACCGGACTCGCAAACAGAAATGTAGAGATCCTTGAAGGTAAGAAAAAGGAGGAACTAAGGTAGATAAAATATATAAAAATGTAAAAGAAGTACCGGGAGGGGAAATGTTTCGTAAAATCCCAGGAAAGATGCAGTTAAATTTAAGAAGTGCGATAGAAGAAATGAAGACAACGATAGAAAGCTTGAAACGGGAAACAGAACAGCAGAAAGAAAGAACAGTGTTATGTCAGCAGTCAGACACGATGAAACGTCCGATTGAGGAGTTAACAAAGAAACTTACGAACGAGAGCACAAGGAATTCAGGAGACCAATTGTTAGTCAGACTAGAAGAGCGATTGGTAAATGTAATAGACTCAACATAGGTGCACTTTATAAATTGAGAACATACGTAGAGAATAGAGAAGAGGTTAGTTTAGCACTATTTATAGATTAGTTTAGCTCTATTATTAGTGCATTTAACAATGTTCAGAGGAATGTAAAGTCTGAAAAGTTGAAACAGTTCATCTTTGACAATTGTTATAAATTGTAACTGGAATATCTCGCGTGTTCTTGCTGAACCCCCACAATAATATGAAATAATCTACTATAAGAAAATATATAAGAACGTGAATCCAACCGAACAAGTTTAACATTTATTACATTTTATATGTAGCTGAACGCAGGACAAAGTATAGTCAAGATTGATTTTATACATTTCTAAGCGAGAGTCATAATAGAATTGTTTCAATACAACTACGATATCTATAGTTGTGTGGTTGCATCAGATTATCACAGTTTCTAAGTAAAGCAGCTTTTCTCACTTTCTTGGGCATCAAGCTCACGACTGGCAGAACGGATACAGAAACGATGTTGCTTGTGTCAGGCTTGGAACAGAACGAATGAAGTCTTCAGAATCAACAAATTTTAGTTGCCAGGTAATTTAAAACAATAACCTAGGTATCCTGTATGGAGGATATTTAGGAGGCTGGCTTTGACTATTTTTTAAATGTTATACGATGTAGCAACGTCTGATACAAGCCTTCTTTATTGGAATATTGTGATAAATGGGTTAATTGACAGAGTGCAATGTAAGTCATTGAAGATAATTGTATAATACACAAGCAAAATAATGCACAAGCAACACCTTATACGTGTCCTTATTCACTTTTTACAATATTCAGTACTTCATATATTATTAATATTATTGAAACAAATTCTAAGACATTACTAATCATTACAAATAATGAAATTAGCTCGGTTTTCTTTCAGAAGTTTCCTAACATAATCTGTGGGTCGACAACGGGGGTCCCTATATATTTGTTGCACCAGAGCTCAAAAGAAATATTTTCTGTATAAGTACATATACATTTACTCTTAACACTTAACAACACATCTAACAGCACTACCTATCTCGAAAGGAGTCAAGAGAAGTCTACTTCTACTGTTGATCGAAGCGCGTTCCAATCGTCTTTCATAGAAAGACCCCACACTCTGCCAGCGGTTCGCCAGCGCACACAGGTGCAAGGGTATAACTGGCACAACATAACTTCCGCTCTGGCTGCTGAGCCAAAAGTGTGGGTGCGGGGGTGAAAGACGGGGAAAATAAACATAATTCTGAAAACCTGTCAGTCACTAAACCGGCGCACACCTTCCGGATTTCCCCATCGACCACCGAAGTACGACGAAAAGCAATGTACGTCGAAGTCGTTTTCGTGGAAGGTGCGACCATCCCACCCCATTACCGTCCCAGTCATAGTTTGTAGGCTGGCTAGTATCTACCGGGGGAGAGCTGCAATTATGTTACGCACCTTATATAATGCAGTTGCGCTCGATGGTCAAGAAAGATGTAATAGGTTTATAAGGGTTTCGCGGAGGGTGTCTAGTTCCCCCATGGTCGGCTCCTGGGTTAATTTCCTTCTCACAAACCCACCGTGGGGGCCTACGCCCATCCTTTGCCAAGAACTATAGCAAGAGCGCTGTACGAGGGTTATTCGGAAAGTAAGGTCCGAATCGCCGTAGCTAACCGAATGTCGCTGGAACATTGAAACGTGCATGCGCACCGACTCCCGGCATACCTTACGTGTTAAACGACGCCATTTGCTTGGTATTGTTGCAGTGTCAGTTCCATGGAGGTATAGGAAGGAAATTAATCAGCGTTTCTAAAGTTATCATTTTGGTCGTTACCACCAAATATCACTGCGAGCGCATTTGCCTGAGCTTGCCACACGGAATGCCACTTGTCAGCTTCAAACATGTTGCTAGAGTCATTCCAGAAAAGGTGCAGTATTTAAGAAAAAATTAGAAAATAAAATTTCACACAATAAAGTAATTAAGATTAACTTTCTTATTGAATACAGAAAATAATTAAAGTACTTATAATAAATAAACTTTATTGTCAAAAAAGCAGTTGCTCACTGCGTATGACCACGGGGGGGGGGCAATAAACTATACTCAAAGTCATTTTACTTTGCCTCGTGAAATTCAACTGAAGAAAAAGTCATGAACGGAAATGCACTGTGTTTATTAGTTTATTGCATATTAGTCACAGTTAACTACTTTATTGTCCTCAACGTGGTCATACGCGTTTCTAACAGCTCTCTTGACAATAAATTATTTATATATTTATTTATTGTCAGTATAACTGGCTTGATGTTGCTACGCTTTTACCTGTACTCAATGTAGCCAACGCCTTTACTTCGCCATCGTCCATAAGTTATGATAAGGATGCCTCACGTTCTGTTGGCAGGACATTCGAACTTGAATCTATTGCCAACCTCGGATACCAATTCAATTCACTTGCTCTGGAGGCGCTGTTCTGTACTTTATACACAGAGCGTGTGGAACGAATATTACCTTGTGCCTTTTTTGTTGTTATTAACTTGTATATCATTACAGCAAATAGTAGCTTTTGTGACTATTATTAATATTTATTTGGATATTACTTAAATTTTTTGTGACCACGCTTTTCCTGAAATTTCTTGTAGGAAGATGTAGCGGGACGCTTTAACCTCATATTATCAGCTGATGAGAATGAAATTGTGGACTGCTGCTTGTACGCGAGTCAGTTTCAAGGATTTGTTTCGTAGAGGTTGGTAATTTGTTTAAGGCTGCCATATTAAATAATTTTAGGAAAAGTATCGTGATCTTGAGTATAAGTTACTTCATAGCACTGTAAACTAAGTTACGCATTCTAAAACACGAAGTAATTTGTTTGTTCTTCTAATTTAGTTCATTTGGCTTGTAAACGATTTTTAACGAAAAATTTCTTACTAATAAATGATAAAATTGTTATAATTATATAGCAATGGCTAGTCCAGTGATTGATAATGATAATAAATTTATTGTCAAAAAACAGTACAGACTGCGTATGACCACGTGGAGGACAATAAACTAATTTACTCTCCGGAAGCAAGCAAGGGACCATCCCATCAATTCCGATCAAGGGCCCTAAGGCAGAGGCGGATTCAAAAATTTCAGCAAAAGTTCCTAGATAAGATAAAAAGTTAGCTGCGAGTTATAATACATATATAATGTCAATATGTTTGTAATTTAACGCAAATATGTTTGTAAATTTACATGTACAAGTTATTATCAAACTATAGATTATTCTGAATGATAATTAGGAGTGATAAAGGTGATTAACACGAAAAAGACACGCACGATCCTTTCCAGCTCGGTGTTTAATGAATACAACCGGAAACAGGACATAAAACAAAATATGGATGACAAGTATTACATATTGCCAACCTAAATCCAACACATTCCCTTAATCTTGACATCTAAATCACACCTATGACTTTAATACATCTCAGATGATTCAGACTAGTTAACCCTTTAGTAAGTACATCTGCAGGCATTTCTGTGGTAGATTAACGGCACAATATTATCACCTCATTTTTACATAGCTCCCAAACATAATGAAACCAAACATCAATATGTGTAGTTCTAGCATGAAATCTCTGATTTCCAGTCAACTTAGAGGCACTCATATTATCATTATACATTAACATAGCACCAGTTGTCCACAAAACTCGAACAGAAATCCCCTTAGGAACCCTGCTTCCTTAGAGGCATGTGTTATATTAATATACTCTGCTTCAGTACTAGACAATGCAGTTATCTCTTGCTTCCTACTCTCCCAACTAATTGCTCCTTGACAAAGATTAAAAACATATCCATAAACTGATTTTCTTTGTTCAACATCATTACCAAATAACCAACAAGATCATCATCACACTTAGAGTAAACAATTCCATTACTCATAGTCCCTTTTAAATACTTAAATATCCTCTGTACAGCATTCCAATGCTCTTTCCCATTACTATTGTTGAATTGACTCAAGTAATTTACAGCATATGCAATATCTGGCCTAGTACACAATAATAAATAAATTAAACCTCCAATTGCCTGTTGATATAGCACGTCAATGGCACAACCTTTACTCTTCGTTAACGACAAACCGCGCTCTATGGGAGTCTTCATACTCACACAGTCCAGCATACCAAACTGTGACAATAATTTCTCACAATACTTTGTTTGGTGTAATTTTACACTATCTTTTGTTCTCGTCACTCTCATGCTTAAGCACTCAAACACCTAAATCTTTGGTAGAAAAATTCTTTGAACAAACAGTCTTCAATTTTTCAACATGACACACATCATTAAATAAAATTTAAAAAATCATCTACATACAATGCAGTTATAACAAGTTTCTCTCCTTTCTTCCACACAAACACAAGGTTCATATTTTGACTGATCAAAACATGAACTTTCTCATACCAACACATGCTGGCTTGCTTCAAACCATGAACAGTTTTCCTTGGTTTACACACTTTGCCCTCTACTATTGGAAAACCCTCAGGTTGAGACATTTTAGACTCCTCTTTTAACTCACCATTTAGAAAGACTGTAGAGATGTCTACATGGTGGATTTGCAGATCAAGTTTAACAGATAAAGAGAAAAATAATCTCAGCGTACTATAAATAACAACAGGAGCATAGGTATCAAAAAATCTAAACCAAATTTTTGAGAACTACCTACAGCCACAAGGCTCACTTTGTATTTGATTATTTCCCCTTCACTGTTACGCTCTATTTTGAAAACCATTTGCTTCTCACAACATTTTTATCTTTACGCTTTGTTACAAGATCCCATACATTATTGTCCTCATACGATTTGAGTTCAGCTTTCATAGCATTTTCCCAATACAAAGCATCTTTACTTGTCAAAGCTTCACTTACTGTTGCAGGTTCTATGGCTTCATTAAAAACTACATTATCATAAAACAAAGCAGCATAGAGTTCAAAATCAGGAAATTCCCTTCTCTTTCTTTCTCGCAAGGGGTAACTTCTTTCAGTTTCAGGGTTTTCATTACTATCGTTAATGACTTCATATTCCCATTCAAATTCACCATGTTCAGCTTCAAGAAACTCACCAGGTATTTCTTCTATTGGCACAGTCTGTACATCATTTTCTTCCAAGAGATCAAGTATTGGACAGTAAACAACATCACTTATATCCATCACAGTCTGTGAACTAGCAGTAAATTTGATATCTTCACAATGAAAAATAATCGCATCAAAAAATTTACAGTCTGTTGAAGTGAACAACACATCTATGCCTCGATCAGTACACTGACTAACTGATAAGAATGTCACACTCAAACCAGGAACATAAGATATTTTATCAATTGAACAAATTGAGGAAAATGTTATATCTCCCGCACCAGCAACTTCCAACTTCTCATTATTACCAACAATAACACTCTGATCATGTTCTCGGTCTTTATAATTCACAAGTCATCTCTTTTAATGTGACATGTGTCCCTCAGAACAAGAATCTATTACAATTGCACTATCAGACATTCGAGTAGACAAAGAACGCAAAAATGTTCTCCTCTCAGAATTATTTTTCTTGCTTTTCTGATCTTCACTTTTCTTGTCCATCTTCTTGTCAGCGCCAGTTTTCGATTCCTTCGAGTTAAGGCAGTTCTTGATATAGTGCCCCATTTCATGACAACGCCAACAAAGTCTTTGAGACAAGTCAAACTTGTCAGTAGACTTGTCACTTTCCTTATCTGGACGTTTCTTAAAGAAGAAAGCAGCACAATCACCCGACTCTTCATTAGTAAGATCTCTTCTTTGACTATCATCCAGGAGTTTACTAATCACAGTGTCCAATGCCATGTCATTTTCCCCAGCACACAGTGTCATGACTATGCTGCCAAACTCACTTGGCAATCCTTGGAAAATGATAGCAATCAGGTACTTGTCTTTAATTTCTTATCCCAGACTTTTCAACTCTTGAACTAGAGAGGTTATGTGGGTAATATAAGGACTCCATATTCAAGAAATCTTGATATCTTGCTTGGCTCATAGTCCGCACTAGGTGGACGTAACGCCAGTGTCCCTTGGTCTCAAACTTCTTCTTGAGCAATTCCCAAATCTTTTTAGCTGTCTTCTCGGACTCAACGTATTGATAGTTTTGGGGGTCAACCATGAGGCAGATCTCGGCCAGAGCACGTTCCTCGCGGCGCTCCTTGCCATCTGCTATCTCGGTCCCCAACACAGCACTCCAGTCTTTGCCGTCGAAAATAGTTGGTTATCGAGAAACACCAAGTTTTGTAGTCCTCTTGCCCTTTCAGCTTTGCAATCCCGAAGTTACAGGGTCCCGTAGCACCAGAACCCCCCATCTTGGACTACTGAATTACTGGCGACTTCAATCACACATGCTCATTCACAGCCACAGCTCATCACCTCTCAATCGCAAAAAGAAACACACTGTCGACTACTTCATGTAATTAGTTCTAGGCCCATAACCTGTTATAATTATATAGCAATGGCTAGTCCTGTGATTAGGAGTGATAAAGGTGATTAACACAAAAAAAGACACACATGGTCCTTTCGAGCTCGGTGTTTAATGAATACGGCCTGAATACAGCCGGAAACAGGAAACAGAACATTAAACAAAATATGGGTGACAATGATTACATATTGCCAACCTAAATCCTAAAAAAAATCAACTAAAAATAACATCTTGAATTTAATTGTTTAGAATCCTCTATTCACCAGAAAAGGGAATGTGGGTCCATTGTTCTTTCCAGCTAAAAATGATTGTTGTGATCCTCTAAAAAAAGTTCACTTAAACAACTAATAACATTACCTAAGCTGACAACACCTTTGACATAAATATTATTAGAAAACTAACAAATCTGACGAGCATCCATTTTACATTATATTGTAGTTAAAGTGAATAACATCTCAGCAGATAAAGAGAATTAATAATGATTTCAATGATGCTAGCTCACAACAATGTTATGCCTCTATATTAAAAGCGTACTAAAATAGAGAAATGTGTGTTTAAGGAAACAAACAAGACACTCAATATTATGAAAGATGTCTTGCAACATTCTACTTGAAATATATAAACAGAATGAATCACGTCTCCACAGCTACGTATCTTTATTAATAGAGTAGATGTTTAAAGAAATAATCACGGAGTAAAGTTCATAATAATTTTTCGTCCTTTTGACAAAGGTTTGAATTGAATAAAGAAAGTTAACCTTCGGTGCCGGAAAAAAGCTTAGATTCTTCTGTCCTAACATCATCTTTTTATGTCCTTTGGACGTTTACGTGGGTTCTGCTAGAGATTACACTGAAATTATTGTGTGGCACAAGTGTCAGGTTACAGCACCACCGGTTCTTCGACATATTTCTAATGAGGACATTCAAATCATGACAAAAGATAAGAGTTTGGAAATTGTTGACTTTCCTTGTCACACACACTCTGTCGAAAGATGTGATAAACTGGTAACGGAGGTCTCACAAAGTGTAACTGACGCTACTTCCAGAGATGACTTTATTAGAACCAGGTTGCAATCTCGAGCAGAAATGCCAAATTTTGGACACAAAAATAAGTTTAAATTTTTAGTTTTTGTCATTGATAATAAGCTCTATTTCGTTACCTTGTGCTTTGTTTCATTTATTTCAAGAATAAAATACCTTTTAAACTTGATTTTTATATTATTTTGGGCATACGATTTAGGTCTGTAAAATGGTACAATTTACAAATCTTCAAAATGCGGTAGAGCCCTCAAGATGGCACGCAATTCTAGTTTTTTTATCTTTTTCGTAATCTGTGGAAGATTACGCAAATTTTGATACCTTTTGCGATAGTGCAGCTCGAAAAATATATTTTCTTGTACATGGACGGGAAGCCTAGTGTACGGCCCCAATGCGACGAGTGACAGCAAAATGCGTAAATTGTGTGAGAACTATCAAGATGGACGGGAAAATGTCCCGCGATCAGGTCGAGTAAAAAGCACAGTTTAGCAGTTTGATTATAGCAATATATTATTAAATAAAGACGGGCGCGAAAATGTTTTGCGGTTTTTCGACCTGTGGTCGAAAAACGTTACACCACTGAGGTCCACCATCAGTGATCATAGAAGATTTGGTCAATACCTTGGACGAAAAGATTCGTGAAGACCGGCGATTCACAATTTCAACTTTCGCATTGGATATCCAAATGTGAGTAGAACAACTTTGCACAAAATTGTCTCTGAAAATATGCAATTTCACAAATCACGTTGCTCACGTTTGGTTCCCAGGGTGTTTACTGAGGAACACCAAATAAAAAGAATGGCTTGTGCTCTTGATTTTTTTTGACCGATATCATAAGGAAGGTGATCAACATTTAGAGAACATTGTCACAGGCGACGAGACGTAGGTTTCACACATGACCCCAGATTCTAAATATCAGTCAATGGAATGGCGTCACACGACGACATCAGTTAAAGTGACAATCTCAAATCTTGACACCAGTCAAAGGCGAAGCAGATAATCTCAACACGCAAGATTATGGCAACCTTGTAATGGGATAGACATGGAGTCTTATTAGTCGAGTTTATGCAGCAAAGGACAACAATGAATGCAGCAGCTTACTGCGCTACCCGTAGAAATATACTACCTACTATATATCTATATTTCTATGGCGCTACCCTGACTAAACTTCGACGTGCAATAGTGAATAAGCGACGTGACCTAAAGAATTCTGATGTCTGGAGCTTTGTCACTGAGTGATAACGCCAAACCCCATTCTGCCATTAAAACCCCAAATCTGATCAAATCTTTTGGATGGAAACAGATCGACAACACACCGTACAGTCCAGATTTGGCGCCGAGCGCATTTCACTCTACCTAGAGGAGACGTCCGTATAGTTGGCACCCTCACTTTCTCAAATGAAATCGGAAACAAACGTTCCTCTAATGAAACCTATTTTAACTCGATTTCGAACTTGCCATGCCCCATTTTTTAAAATTCAATTTGGATGGTTTCCGGTGGAACTCAAAATTGTTAATGTCAGCTCCTAATTAGTTCGTAATTATAGGCATGTTTCCGATTTCATTTGAGAAAGTTGTGGTGTCAACTATACGGGCGTCTAAAGGAGTTTCTCGGTGGCAAGCGCTTCGCCACAGATAACGAAGTGAAAGCAGTTGAAGACTTCTATGACTTCGTTATACAAAAGCTTGTTGAACGTTATGACAAATGTTGAAACAAAAATGGAAACTATGTAGAAAAGTAGAGGAAGATGTAAGGGATTAAATAAAAAAAGGATTTCGAAAAAACCTGTGATTGTTTAGTTTTTATAAGAAATCAGACCTTACTTTCCAAATAACCCTCATAATAGGTTTATTTAATTCTTCTTCTTTTTTTTTTCCAAAAGTTAAAAATCCCAGATTTATATTTATTTAGAACAGCACATTAGAAAGTTACTGTATGATACTTTTTTTATTTCCATCAGATAAATACAGAGTGGATCAACTTATTTTAAAAATTTATCTGACACTGCTGAAATTATCTGACAAGTAAAATTACTAAAAAAGGGGCATTTAAAAAATTCCCCATAAATAAATAAATTTATTGTCAAAAAAGCATACAAGCCTTAGGTTGCTGAGCTATTAATTAAATTATTAATCTCCTGATGATAGAAAATGGAGTCAAAATATAATGAATACAATTAAACACAAATGTATTATAGTACCAATAAAAGTCTGTAAATGGTTGATGAATAATTGTAAATATATTTATATATTAATGATGTAATTACAATTAGTTTTTTCATTTTCATGAGTTCTGTAATGAGAATAGTTGGTAAGTACTATAATATTACAAATTATTGAATATTACTAACTATTCAGGATTACTCATTTAGATTTATAAACAGAATTTATTTTATTTGATGGCATAAAACCAATAAAAATATTTCTCTCAAAAGTTACTTTTTTTCTATAATAAATGAAAATCTGTTATAGAAAGTTAGTTTCAATTAATTTCAAAAAATTTTGTTGGTTATTTCCATCCTACATTTCCTCTTAATTTTTATAATTATTTCTCATTGGTTTCTCAATGCAGAAAATAAAGGGGAAAAAATCTTATTTCAAATTTTCAGCAAACTTTTTAAAAGACCAGGACGGATAGTCTAGGACTCTCTACATACAAATATAAATGTGTAATATTTAATAGTATATATTATAGTAAATAAATAAATTTATTGTCAAAAAAGCAGTACAAACTGCATATGACCACTTGGAGGACAATAAACTAATTTACTCTCCGGAAGCAAGCAAGGGACTATCTCATCAATTCCGATCAAGGGCCCTACGGTAGAGGCAGATGGAAAAATTTCAGCAAAAATTCCATATATTTCTGTGTTAGTTTGAATACCTTAGTCCTTAAAAAGATTGAATGACTAATTGCAAGCTTGAGAAAAAAATGATGAGCTTGCGATGATGTGTTCATGCACCACTGGTCGTTAATGGTTAAAGCAAAGTGTTGAAGGAGGTGGTTTATCCCCTACACCTCTAGTATTGGGAGATGTATCCACATAAGTTGTATTCACCATAGGTTAAGGTAAGACTTTATAGATCTCTACTAACACAATGCCTTCAGAACACTTCAGTTGTGATCTTTGAAGTATTCAGAGGCAGGATTGGACATGATTCAATCATATCATGGGAATATTATGGGGATGGAGCAATGGATTAGAATGGAATAGCAATGATTATCAACATTTAAGAGAAAAATAACAGGAGGTATGGGATTGGATTTTGATATTAGGATCTATTAGAAATGAGTGACACTACTAGTAAAACAATTAATCAGAGGACACTGCTATATAGTTTTAATTGAAGATATTTGTGTATTTTTTCATTTGTCAGTAACAGTAAATTTAACATGCACTGGAGATTTCATTTCTTAATATCTTGAGTTCTATTTTTCCATCAACATCTCTTCTAGAACAATGTAAAAATTTATTACAAAACTCCCTCATGTATAGTTCTCCATAGGAGAGTTTTGTATAATATGCTGTAGGAAATTTGTAGGGTGATGAATAATGTTATTATTCCAAACTTTACGAACAGTTAAATTATTCTTTCCCTCCCATCTCTTCATAAACTTCCTTTGATTTAATTTGAAGACGATTTTAATTAATGTCCAAAAATGAGAAAATTTAATCAAAATCTTTTATAATTTTGTTTAAACAGAATAGTTGGATTTTTCTAACATTTGGTAACATTTGAATTTTTCCATCATTAACTATTTACTTTTTTTAAGTTGAAAAAGTAAAGAAAAAGTTGTCACTAAAAATTGATCCTACTAATTTTTTTTCTCCATTCAATTTCCCGTGTATTACTTACTTTGGAATAATATACGGAGAGATGCCCACCTACTCCAAACCCAATGACACAGTTCATGACTTATAAAGACAAAATAAGCCCAGAGATAAGCAATATTTTACTAGGTCATTCTGTGAATCATATTATTCTCAAATCATATTGTATCCATGAAAAAAAAGTGAAATATTAGAAAACACTAACTAAAATGGGTCATACAGTAATATAAATTGAAGAAAGGGAATTACTTACAAAATAATGAGTAATCATACAAAAGCATCAGTAATTATAATTCTTTAGCTCCAATTACATAATCTACATTTGACACAAAAAGTTTTCAAGAATATTAGTTATTTGTTATTTTAACTTATTAATCTTGAAAACATCAAGAAAATAAATAATTAAAGCCTTCTGAGGTACAACAAATTGTTACTAATACTCTTCTCCATTCTTTTTAATCAGTTTTCCTCACATAAAGAACACATATTTTCCAAGTTTCCTATAATTTTGATACAGGTAAGCCAAGTAGATCAGCTGCACATAAAAAGAGAAAAATTCACTATTCTCAGTTGAACACAAGTTGCTACAATGCAGCCAATATGCCACATTTGACTACACTTCTAGCAACACAACTTATCAATCACATCTGGGTTGATTTCATTAAGAGAAACTAAGAAAAACAATTTCAATTAGGTTTTCTTCTAGAATGAATGGTTGATGAGAGGAAGCCTTTAGAAAATAGAAATATTTCCAAGAATTCCAAAGGAAATACATTTTAAGGATTTCTTAAGATAACCAGCATATTTATTGGCTTCTATTAAAATACATTGATATATAATCAGTGGTCAGTGAATCTGAAAGCTTCAATATCTGTAACCCAATAAGTATTCTATTTGATTTGGTAGGCGATTTATTAGTGAGTTATTAAACTTTCTGTCTTCACCTAGTGTTGTAACATGCAATCCATGACAAGATAACGCCCATCTGGTAAGTACCAATGAATTTCTATATAATACGGTAGATTTTACAAACACTATTCAAGCCCAACATTTCATTTTCATGGAAGAACTTCAGAGCTAGAGGCATACAGTCTGAAATGTAGGTGGATACAAAGTTCGTGGATGGATACTAAGCTAGTTGTTCTAATTTCTGCAGAATAGTTCACAAGTTTGAATCTTTAATAATAGAACATCCATTTAAATACATACTGTTCTCAATTTATTATTCCATATATATTGCTAAATAATTGTAACAACTAAACTCACTCAAAATTCAAGAAAAGTAATAACAATAGTATTAACAACATAGCTAATGCAGCTACCTGTAGACGAAGCCAGGGAATTTCTGCCTTCTTTCTTTCCTCTTGTACATCTTGTTTATTCCCAACCAGGGAAAAATAATTCCACCTCACATGATTATCAATAATAGTTTAAATTAAGTGGTAATTTCAATTAATGTGCGAATGGTGTTTCATTATTATCAGTTTGTTATAGTGTATCATAACATTTTCATAGTATATGAGACTGTAATATAAAATTACAAAAACCCTAAGGTGTTTTTATATGTCCTCCTCCGAGTATAATGACATTTTTATTGAAATAATTAATTTTGAAAAAATCAATCAATTAATATTATTAATTTTTCAAAATATGATAATGTTTATTATTTCAAAATTTCTTGTCATATGTACATTAAAATATGGGTACTTATAGCCCAATTTCATTTTCACATATCGTTTATGAACATGTTATTGTTCATTTGGCAGAAAAAATAATACATTTGTAAAGGACAGCAATATAATTATTTAATTAACTTTGCGATATTTGACCAAATCAGAAACACTTTCTGGGAATTTATGAATTTAAGGAATACTCCAGGAAATTTTTGCTAGGAAAATTCTCTGAGATTTAATGCCAATATTTTTACATCATTTTCCATAAGAGGTCCCAATCTAACTGCAGAACCCAAACTGTTAGCCCAGTCAGTGAAGGTCCAAAAAATTTGATGTTGGGAAAAAATTGGTGTCAAGCTAAATTTTTCTCCACTGTTAGGTCACTTTTCAAGAGTAATTTTCACAAAAGTCTCTAAGAATCCCCCTGGAGCTAACCCCCAGCTCCCCTGAAAGTTGCAAAATGTGAACATTAGCAGAGAACTCATTATCTCTGTTACTAATGACCAGATTTAGCTGAAATATTTTTTGTTTCATTTATCATTATATTAATATCTCATAATATTAATATCTAATAATGAAAAATAATGACTATAATATTAATCATCTTCATTTTGGGGATAGAATGAATAGTTTTTCAGCAATTATAGACATTATGTGGAAAAAATCGATTTTTCACTTTGACTTTTTCCTTTTTGTGAAATATGTTTTTATGTGAAATTGTATGGAAAAAATCTTTGAATAAAAGTTATAGTCCATAATTTTGTAAATACATTAATACCAATTTTTATGTATTTGTCAGATACTAACACCCGGTTGAGGGATGAAAGCAAGAAGATGTAGCAAGTGTCATGGCCATTTAGTCACCACATACACCAGATGCACACGACAACTGAAAATACATGACATATTGTGATACAAGTTGGTCCTTTGTCACAATTAGTCTTTTGTTTAGAATTTGACTGATTTGATGTGCATGACACTCAAAATTTTGGATTTGATCACCCCATTAGGGATGGTTTCCCAAAATTTCCAAAACTTTACCTGAATTTTTTGAGCTACAGAGGAGATCTTGGTGTCGTTTCCGCATGATATTCGCTGTCAAGAATTTATCAGAAGAATTGCATATAAATATGCACTTGAAAACATTTGTTCTATGTTTTGTATATTTGATTTTAACACACGCAAACGTGGAAAGGACCATACTTGGTCACTGATAGGACACGAAGGTCAATGGAAAACATCAATATCAAAGAGCGAATGTACTTAAATCAAAACAAGTCATCAAGCATACACGCTGATGTCAGTTTATTTTCAGCCTATGCACTCTGCTGACAAGACATCCAGATGTTGTGAGAACGTCTTTGCCAAGATGTCATATTAATGTCACACAAATAACTTGAGTAACTCAAATGGGACTTGGATAAAGTTAAATGAAAAAACTTTAATTTTTTAGGTTCTGTTAATTCTCATTAGTTTTCTGTAAGTTTACCGTTATGAATGATATTATAAATTATGGACTGAATCTTTATTTGGGTAGAAAATTCACATGAATCTCAGATCCTAAATTTTCATTTAAACATCACTACTATTAACTCGAAATTTGTACAATGGAATAGGAAATGACTAGGATATGAAAAAGAAAACTAGAAATTTCACAAAACTCTTGTTCTTTATTAGAAATTACAGAAATCGTAGATAGCAAGGCACAATACTTGCACACTGTACAAATTATTATCAGCAGAGTCTACTGTTAAGGAAAATTAAAGCTTATTTTGGTTGGGGAATCATCAATTCAATATAGCTAAAAAATTACATCTTAAATACATAAGTTTTCATGAGTAAGATAAAGGACTACGGGATGAACAATTTAAATTAAAAAATAAAAATATAAACCAGTGCACTGACTGTAAGAATTTTAAAACCTTAATTACCATAGCATTCAACTGCAGAGGGAAATTCATTAGTATTAGAATAATTTAGTCTTTAAAAAATACAACCTTCACTTCTCATACGATGATGTTGAAAAACTGGAGACCCCAAAATAACACCAAGAGATTAAATTTAATATCATGATTAATGAGATTATTAGAATGAATTTGAGACAGAGTGCAAATGAGCTATTATATTATTGCTCTCCTTTTCCCATTTATCCTTCTATTCTGACCTCCTTTATCATTTTGCATTCACCTTTTCTCCCCTTTAGCAATGGGGAAGAACAAATATGCCAAAAGTACATTGATCTACATCTTAAAGAGTTTATTGATCCCACGTGGTCATAAGAAGCATGCAACAGCTTTTCTTGGCAATGAAGTTTACTGATTTATTTTTGAGAAAGTTAGCTGAGATTGATTAGAAACTTGCTCCATAAACATATAAAATTGAAATTGTATAACACAATTGAAACTAATGGATCAAGAAAATGATTTATTATTGGACTTTGATTCAAATTGAGTGTCACTGACGAAAAATATTGAAAATCTTGAATGTCAGATACAGTAAAGAGGTATTGAGAATTAAAATTGGCACATCCCTAATCTTAACTTGAAATTTAGTCACACTTCAATTACTATAACACTGAAATACACAATTTCAAACTTTCATTATAGAAAAGGAAATTTGTATTTGAGAAAGAAAATTCTGGTAAATGAATAAATCTGATATGGATATTTTGGATGAAAGTTGGTGGGGAAATTTTAAGAAGAAAGGGCACATGGTGCATTAAAAACCATTATGCATACTGTAACATACCTGGATATAGTTCATAACCAAACATTTCAAATTTGCACTACGTGTTTGCTAACAATTCCCCATCGTAATTGCAGTTGAGTGTCCTTAGGAAAATACAAGAATATTATTAATTTCAAACAATTAAGAAAAGAAAATAATAGTGCACTGGATTATTCAAATTAATACTTGAAACACACCTGCAGAAAAAGAATGGCAAAATTTATCATTTTGAAGCATTGATAAAAATATAGGAAAGAAACTGAAAAGACATTACTTTTCAATGAATAAAATTTGATATTGAAATTTCCCTGAAATTCAGAATCCCCATTGAAGTCTTCCTTTACAGTAAATCCTCTTCTGAATGTAGTGTACAAATTACTCTATTTAGTTACATACACATTTCAATTTTTCAATGGCAATTGAAACTTTAAAAATATTACTTTAAAGAATCGTTAGGAATGTTTCATTAACTACATAACTGGAGGCAATACAATAAATTATAGATCAATAAATTCGAGTAGTGTTAAAAATGCTAATTACCAAGGTACAATAAAGAGATTTATCATAAATTCAAAATTCATTTAGTATGTAAAAGTTTGTACATGAATTATGTTAAATAACATTATCCAACTCTAGAATTCCATGCTGATCTTAAAGCAGCCTTCAATAAAACAAACATTTAACAACAGGTATAACAAAATATATTTCTGATGCACTGAATTCAACTCAGGGTGCTTTAGTACAAGGAATGATAACCCTGCAATTCAAACACATGAATAGAAATGCAGAATATAGAAAATAGAAACAAAGTGATAACTAAATGGATAAAATCATCTTTATATACACTGATTACACTTTTGCAGAAGGACACGTGTTATCTGGACTGTACTGATTGCATTCTGATGCATGCTCCTAGAAAGATAAAGCAAGAAAAATAAATTAAACTCTCAAACTTCTAGTTAAATATACATTTTCAAACATATAAATATATAATACACATCATCAAAATAATAAAATAGTAAACATATAATAGTAGATAAAAATATTATAAATTACAAGTTATACCTCAATATCAGCTGCAGGAAAATACTGCCCACATATGGGACAAGGAACTCCTTCACAGATTTCCTGTGGAACTTCTCTAATTTCATCATCAACAATAACAACATCTGGATTTTTTCTCTGTAAAAAGAAAAAAAGAAGTAGTAATTTCAGATGTAATAAGAACAGCTATATCTCAGCATTTTCTTTCTTTTCATATAAAAGCACCATTGGATAACAATTTTAAGAAATTTAGAATGATAATGTTTACAATATTGCTTCAATTTTGTTTGGCAGCATATACATAAACAATTGACAAGAGTGATGAGAAATTGAATTGCTTAAAAAAATCGTCTTAGCTCAAGGAAATAAGCAGTACCAGTTCAGATCATCCAACATGACTTCAATCCACTTTAGGTTTTTGATCCATACACACAAAGTAAAACCAACAACTACCTCACCATCATAACAACCTAGTTTTAAACTCTCAATTTACTGTACAAACATTTTGCTTTTGAAAGACATTCAATGAAGTCAAAAGCAGAAGTAATTATACTGAAATAGTGATAGCCTAGATAATTACACTTCCGAGATAAAAATTCGAGTACCCTTGTTTTGAGAACATTATCAGTATTGTACTGATGGGGGTTGACAAAAAAACTGAATTCCATGATTATTTCTAATATTTTATGATTATTATATTATTAATAATCAATATATATGAATTGAATGAGTATTTTGAGATTGAAACTATGAGGTACACATTATTAAGTTAAACACCCCAGATTGGTGTGACAAAGTACAACCAATTTGTGTAGCTAGAACTCCAATACTTGTTGCATTATGTAATTACGGGACAGTCCCAAATGGACAATTTCCATCTGAAGGTGTGTGGATCTAAATGAATACAGAGTTTGCATAATTATATCAACAAGAATGCACATAAACACAAGCACTATCAAGCTGCACCAGAAGGTACAATTTTTGCACAATTATGAACTACAATAATTAAAATTAAATATCATCAAAATTAATGTTAGGGCAATTTGTACAGTAGCCTATTAGTATTATTTTATACAAAGATAAGCTGCATGATAAAATTAGCAAACAAAAATTTTCAACTCATCTATTTTAACTGCAATTAAAACTATTCCATACAATGAAGTAAATTTATCAATTTTAAATATGAGTATACTCAACTGATAATACAAAATAATAAATAATAAAAGAAATGGATATTATATTCATGTCATTTAGTTTATCTTATTCACAGTTTGATGGACAAGGGAGAATAGAATTAAATCTACAACAATTTCTACATGATGAGGGAGTGTGGAAATTGGATTAAAGGGATTATCTACCTATTCACTCTGAATAAGATAAAAAAATAGTAGTGGAAAATATGGTAGCACCTGTCAAATATTTCTTGGGACAAAGAATATAGGTCATTTAAATTGTCAAGATAATTCATTTAATTATTTATTTCATTATATGTAATTCACCTGATGATAAAAATATCAGTTGAAACATAGTAATTAACAATAAAACTTATGCATATTTAAAATGTCTAATATATGTACTACAATGATTGCAGACATTTAACGAAAAAAACTATGATAGACGAAACTATTGTCAACATTGTTTACTCTTACGTTAAAAGAGACAAAGTACCAATTTTGCAAGACAAAGTATCAATTTTGCATTTCTCCCAACCAAAACAAGATAATATTGCCAACATAACACAACTACTGAAATGTGGAACTGACATAATAAAGAAAATTAAGATAAGAGTGGAAATCAAAAAGTGATGGATAGAAAAAATTAGAGGGATAGCTTAATATTAATAGTAGCATTATCTACTGTTAAATTGAGTAACTTATACCTACTTTATTTAAGAATTATAGCTTTATTTAAGTTTAAGAAAGATCAGTAGGTCTCTTCACACCACGATGTATTTTCACACAGTAACAACTATGCGTAAATACTCCTAATTATACCAAGGAGACAAACATTTCTTATTTGAATAGCTTACTCTTCAGAACCTTTGGGCATATAGTTTAAAAGCCAACTTTTTGCATTAATAAATAATTCAACACCATGTCCTCTGCACACCAACTTCTGCAAAATCAATTTAAAGAGTAGACTGTGAAGAGAGACATTTAAATTTACTCTAAAACAACTGAACACAAAGAACTGGTAGAGTGGTTCAATATTTTCTGAGAATAAAATGCAGCACAATCTCAGCTCTTCAATAAACCAGTATTTTCTTTTTCTTCGACAATTTTTTATAGTTAAGATGTACAAGGGCAATTTTTGGAAGCGAAAGGATGAAAACTGTGGCAAGAGTCTACAAAATATTGAATTTTATAACCAAAATCAGAATTATATAGAAAACTGATTAAAGAACAAGAATTTTATTTACGAGAAAAGTGAAATGATGTGCAGACCTCATGCAGAATTTGTTTCAATAACTATACATTTAAATAATCACAACACAGCAAGTAAATTTTAAACTTAGTTAGCTTAACATTTATTTTCACCAAAAGTGTTGAAATTAAACATGAATTCTTTCATTTAAAGCCACTCTAACACACAAAAATTTATTTACAGCTGAAAGAAAGCCTACAATGCACAAGTTATCTAGAATACAAGCACAAGTTAGCCATAGCATAATAGAAACTAATGCTTTGGTTGAAAATAAATAGATATGTTCCGCATAATGCACAACACACATGCATACTTTTCTTCATGTTCATTTTGATCTCGACTCTTATCCTTGATCATTTTGATTTAAATAATGTCAGTAGAGGGTAATATTTTACATGAAGATGGAATAGAATGGATGAAGGAATGCTGTCATATGATGGAGCATACTTTTCTTCAGAAAATCTCAACAAGAAAGCTATCCAAAATTTGTAAAATGTGACCACTTTAAAACAACTCCGATATTGATATAGAGAGTTTGTGGCCTCAGTAGACTTAACATAAGTAAAAATACGTACATCAATATTTTATTAGATGAGGATTGATGTTTTCAGAAAAACTTTTGAAAAATTAGATGTGATACTCAGGGCATTTAGTGAGCTTTAACACTCATAAAAATTTACAGATATTGGTTATATTAATCAAACTATGTCCTTTCACAAGATTTGTTTTATTCACAATAAAATCTAATGTTTTCACAAGTAGTAAATGAAAAAAATGTTCTCATCACAACAGGGTTTACAGACCACTTTACAATCTTCTTCAAAGTTTTACTTAACTTATCTGCCAAAAGTCTAAAATTAAATATTTGAATGTTTAAATATGGAATCTAATTTAAAATACATTCGGCAGTTCCAAAAAAATGTATACTATATTCAATCAATCAAAAATTTAAGTAAAACTATAAGTGCCAATGGTCACATAAGAGGTCCATAGCCTATTCTCCCATTTTTAAATCTAATCTAATTACATTTTGAGTTGCCTAGCACCTAGCAATAAAAAAAATTAATCACTTCACCACTAAAGTACTTCAAAGAGAGCTATTCACAAAATTCAAGGTCAATACAGATGTTCTTGTGCTGTGATAAGGTTCATTTCTGAACATACAAAAGAATTCCAAGTTCTGTAAACCCAGATTTTCATCAGCAAATACAATTTTACTGCTTGCCATTTACAACTTG
The DNA here is from genome assembly GCA_002313205.1 of Laupala kohalensis. Classification (NCBI taxonomy): domain Eukaryota; kingdom Metazoa; phylum Arthropoda; class Insecta; order Orthoptera; family Trigonidiidae; genus Laupala; species Laupala kohalensis. The sequence goes on along the minus strand of NNCF01127704.1, from coordinate 1,222,379 downwards.
AGGTATTCACAAACTAAAAACCTGAGATATTCATGAATGAGAGATTACTCACAGGTTCTGATTTCCTCCTGTTTGCTCTTCCATTGGTTTTTGACTGCATCTGTAATCGACGCTGTTTAACACATCCAAGAGCCCAATCATTGTTTGCCCAATTGTCCAACTGAGAGGGAGTGGATGGTCCAGCTGAGGTAGGTTCCATAGTTGGTCCTTCAGCAATAACAATATCTGGTTCTATAATAGAAGTAATTGCTACATTAGGAACTATATCATTAATATCATCAGAAATTTCATTCTGTGATGGTAGCAGTTTTGTTCTTGGTTTTCGAGTTCTCTTACGTGATGGTGTTGCAACCCTAGACTTAATAATTTTATCGTTGTTATCACTGCTTTGGTTTTCTCCTTGAACTTCTTCTTCTTCTTCTCCATCCTCCAGGCAATCACCTTCCTGTAACTTCTTTTGAGAAGTATCTTTTTTTTCTTTCTTTGTTGACATGGCTTCATTAGCTGAAGTATTTTTTCTCTTTGCACTTAACTTAATACCAGGTAACTTCTTACGTCGAAAAACAAATATATCTTCATCATTTGATTCTTCTTCTTCGGCATCCTCTGAATTTTCTGAAGTAAAATCTACAAGTTTAGGCTTAGGACATCTGTCCCGGAAATTGTACCTCTTTGATGAACTGTCACCGTTAGCATCAGTAGAACCAGAACGGAAGTTTGTGAAACTAGAAGACATTTCTAAAGTAATTGGTGCACCCCACTCTAAATGTTCAATATTATTCTTTTGGATTACAGCAAGTTTCTTATAATACTGGTTTATGTAACATTTAAAGTAAGCAACGTAATTCCTTAAGCTTTTGCCTTCAGGAACAAAATAAAATGGCACTCTATCTTGGTTTTTCTTAAAATTTCTTCTAGTGAAATTATGATCATTTGCACTGCTGGAATGTGAAAAAACATCAATATTTCTTTCTCTTTCATCTTTTTTCCTTTTCAAACAATTTATGTCTTTTTGTTTGAGTTTTACAGTAGACGGCAAAATTTCTAGTTCAATTTCATTATCCAAACTCAAGGGATCTCTCTCTGGCACATCATTCTCAATATTGTCACAGCCATTCTGAACTACTCCTTGATCTCCAGCCTCATCTATAGTACAAGTTTTATTCATCGCAATCATTTGGGATTTTGGGGAATTCATGATCACAGACTTCAATTTCAAATCACTTTCACCATTCAAAGCAGAATTTCTACTTCCAAAACACTCCTCACTCGTGGAGGATAAAGGATTTTCTTCAGTATGAGAACTTCTATATACTTTTGAATTTATGACAGACAGTGAAACACTGGAAGAAACATTGTTTTCATCATTTTTTTCATCAGAAATTTCCTGCTTTAAAAAATCTGTCTCTCTTGTAGGTAATGCTTGGTCCATGGAATGCTTAACACTTGGTGATGGGAGTGGGGGCCAAACCTGAAATTCAGAAAGAAATGAAGTAAAACAAAGAAATTTGACCCTACAACAATAAAATTACCATATAAAGGACCTGAAAAAAAAAAAAAAAAAAAATCAATTAAATCTTCACCACAGAGAAAATCTTATCTACGCATAAAATAAAACTGTTTGAACAAGTGGTAAAATCTAACATCTCTCCTTCCCAATTCTTTTGTCCAAATCAAGAGATTAGGAGGCAGGTTTGATGGCCTAAACCTCATCACATCATAAAATAAGATAATGAATAAATATATAAAATCAGTAATTTAAACTACTACAAGGAACAGCCAACAACAAAGTGAAAAGACAGCACTGCAAGTATTAATTAAAAGCAATGTTCTCAAGCACTAAAAAATATTACAATAATGTATGACTTCACTCCTTTTCCCCTATTCTTGAAAGGATTGGAGATGGAGGATGAGATGGCAGGGGAATTTCAATGGTGCTAGATGCTCTTCATGACACACCTCCACGAGACAAGTAATATGAAAGACATGAGGGTGGATGATGAATGACTGTTGAGGGGAAATGAAAGGTAGAGCAAACAGGATACCCTGAGAAAACCTAGTACTAAACCACTGCAAATTCTACTTGGATCAACCGGGGTTGGACCCAGCATCTCCAGTAGAAACTAAGTGCGCTAAGCACCATGCCATGGGTTGTCCCATTTCATAATTCATAGTGTCTCTTCCCTATGTTCAATAAAATATAAAATGTTTCTTACAAATAAAACCCATAAAAGAAGTTACCATAATAAATTGTGTTTCATACAAGAAGAAAATTTATTGAAAACAAGTACAACTTGTTAAAATTGGTATTTGAGATGTAGCCACAACGGTGGCTTTATTTTATGATGTCACTAGAATGGAACAGGTGTCAGATTTTTTTCTGTTTTTTTTTTCACTTTCAGTTATCCTCTTCTAGGAAGAATTAAAAATTAATCTAGGACGAATTTAACTTATCTTAGTTTTTATTATACTAACAAATTTGATTTATCAACAATTCTGCATTAAATAATTTTTATTTTGATAAATATTTATTTCTTTATTAGTTGCATCATATGATTGTAATAAGTAAAAAAAAAAATGCAAAAATTGTATCATATTACAATTACTTGAATAAAATATCTTGCCATGCAAATGGCTTTAGTTATTATGGCTCAGGGACTCATACCCCATCTGATTTGTCCTCATTATAAAACTGATTTTATAGCAGGCAGAGAAGGCTGTACATTTACATGAGAAAATATCCCATTAACTCAACGTATGTACATTTACATATACCTGTAACACCAAATTTACTGTTAACAGCCTTTTTCTACAAATAAGTCAGACAAATAACTACATACGTAATCTAATATTTTACAAGGTAACACACACAGCCATGTACATAGCTCAAGAACATAGTGCATGAAAGACACTTTGTGTAAATAATTACAAAAAATAATTAAATGGTAAAAAAAACAGTTAAAAACTGCATAGAATCAGGATAGCTAGGAATTTATCCAAGGGACAATTCTATCCATTCCAATTAAATTGCCAGAAGGAAAACTAAAGAAAAATTTGGGTCAGAACACGAAAAAGATTATATTTTGTTTTAAATGCTCAAAAATAATTTAACAGGTTTCAGTATGGTAAAATGTAAAACTTCAGATTTACTGTGAAAATATAAAATAAAAAGGTAGCAAGAAGAAATAATATGGAGAAAATAGATTATAAATATGAGACAATGAATAACGGAAAAGTATCACAGAATTTTATGTGGTAAAAAATTCCTTCCTCCCTAATTGCACCACTGATCACCACAAGGTCTAGTATCACTTGAAAAAGCTCTGTGGTTGCTATAACACAAAATCTGTAGTAACCATAGACCTGTGGTTACTACATACTCTGTATTATAACAATCAAATTTGGAAATGTGAAATAAATGATTTAAAATATTGGTCATAATAAAATAAACCCTAAAATCTTTTGAAAAAAATGCTGGAAACAGCCAAGAGTTTTTGAAAGCAATGAATACAATGACCATTATTTTGTTATAGTTGTCTCCCTATACACAAAAGGTATTTAGAGGCATCAATTAGCAAATAAGGTAGCCCAAATGAGACTTTGTTGGGAGAATTTTTCATATGAAACATCTCCAGGAACCATGACATTTAAAATTAGAATGATTTTTGTGCAATAAATGTAAGGTATCATACATCAACAAACATAAATAAGTTTATTACATTTATCAGTAGAGATTGCTCTAAATTGTCAGTATATTTCTTCATAATACCATAATGCCAATTGGAAAAGTACTGTAACAGAAAAGCATGCTATGGTCATAACAGGATCATGTGGTTCAATTCTTCTGTAGTCACCAAAGGGTATTGAAGTCACAATAGGGTACGAGATTAAACTCTCCTGTAGTGACCACATGATGATAAATTATGATCCTGAAGTGACCATAGAAATGTCCCTAGTTACAACAGGAGTTCTATGAAAATCACAGAAAAATCCATGAGGAAACAAAATGAAGAGTTGCTGGAGAGTGTTGAAGAAAAGAAAATCTATGAACATGACTAAAAAAATTAGAATGGAAACCAACTGAAAAGTATAAATAGATACAATTTATTATGCCAATCCATCTCCAATTTGGAATAATGACAGAAGATAAAAAAAACTTATTTTCAACTAATTACACAATGCAAATTATTTATACTACCAGATCATTAATTTGCGACCATGGTTTGATATTATGGGACTATTCCAACCTTTTGTTTTCTTTCCTCTTCCTCAGCCTCAGCAGATCTCTTTGACAATCTAACCACATTTAACAGATCTCTCTTGTCTTCAAATGTCATTCCTTGTTCTAGCATCCCCAGATCTATAAATAAGGTACAAAAGAAAACACGATAAGTAATAAAATACACAAGAAGTTTAATGATGCAGAGTTCTAAAAATTTCAGAAACATTTAAAAATGTCTAGGTTTCGGGGATTATAGAACCGATATCTAACCCGCAAGGGCTTGACTCATAGAATCCTCGGATTCTTGAGACTGTGTTTTTTCCTCGCCTTTCTTCCACGTTATAGACATTTTCAAATAACTTCGTTCAAACTTCGGCTCACGACCTCCGATCCACACAACACAAATTACGACGTAATAACATTGTCACACCCACACCACCCTCGGGACCTCTCAGAACGTAATTACATCTACCCTCTCTATCTCACACATCTCGCAACAGAGAATTTCGCTATACATTACAGATCTTCTGGTATTACACTCACTAGACAATGTGATCCCAATATTGTCACGAGGTTTGTGCTCTAAAATACAGATAGCGTAGTTTCTACTCAATCTTATTGGTTCACAGAGATTTCTGATGGTGGAAAACCTCTGATGAATGTGGCACACTCTTCAAATTCCTGAAGGATGTAGCGATACGGTATTCAGTAAATTCTTCGTCCGTGCGCAAACTATTCAAATTCCTAAAGGATGTATTCCTTTAGGAATACGATGCGGTATTCAAGAAACCCTCAATAAATAACGAATTTTCGAAGTCTTAAACTCTAGAAGCTTGAAAAGAATCCTATCATCCTGTATCATTCAGACCACCGCTCTGCCGCTATGTTCAGTGACAGCACTGTCGCGCAAATACCGATGCAATCTGGTCTTAAGGCGGCTCCACACATTCGGCAACACGGAGCAACTGAACAGCGAAACCCGACTTGCTCGGGGTATTTCCTGAGTATTCGCCTATTGGCGAGCACATTGATCCAGACATAAGCAATTTGCCGAGCACGTGCTCGCTCTGGTTATGTTAGTGATTCGAGGTTATGGAGAGAGAATCTGAAGTAATAACACATTCTGCTTGTATGTAGTTGTTTCTTGTGAAATGTTAAGTAAAGTAAACGGGATTTATCTAATCCTAATTCAATCAATGAAATTAAATCATTAATAAGCTATTTTTTTATTCCGTACGGATTTGGCTATAGTAATTGATTTTCTCCAATTTTAAGGATCTTATAATAATTATTGTTTTTATTAACACTAAAAGAATCAATACTGTATAACTATCTTAATTTGTGTCTCCACAACATCTCAGTCTATTTATTTATTCAAAAATCATTCAATCATTTATTACATTTAAATGTAACATTTTTATTATTTATTTTTGTTGTAGAATTATTTTTTAAATTTTATCTAGCTTCACCCATGCTTAGATTATTATTCGATCGTGTACAGGAAACATATGCTAATACTACTAAAAAATAGATAATGCTAATATAGCAATACTGTGAAATTTTGGACGCTTAATAAAAAAGTAAAATAAAGTTAATAGAAATATTTGTGGTTTAAATCACACATCAAATAAACTTTATTGTCAAAAAGCAGTTGAAAACTGCATATGACCAAGTTGGGGATAATAAATAAGTTACTCCATCATTCCATCACTACTTTATTACTTCCAATTTCTCTATGCGATCACTACTAAAAACACATTACTTTGTACGATAAGGAGAAAAATTACACATCATTAGTTTTTTCAGCGATTACTTACTGTAAATATCTTGAAATATACTCCTAAATACCCGCAATAATACTCGTATCGACTCTTATACTCATATCAACAAGTATTCCCGCGATCCTGGGTATTCGTAAAAGCACGAATATGTGGACAGTACCACGAACAGGTCATTCGTGAATATTCGCCTGTACTCGGTTTCCTTTGATGTGTCTCAAAAGATCGACACTCTGCGGGAAAAGGCGAGCATCGATGTTCGTGATGCGACGAATGGCAAGCAACCTATCCACACTACTCGCTATTCAACGAGCAGTTGTTCGGAGTTCGCCGAATAGCGAATGTGTGGAGCCGCCTTTAGACAGCTCTCCTGCGTCGATCAGTTAACCGCCACTGAGGCACTATAAGAGCCGGGGTGCCCACAAACGTGACGCAAACTGCATCATTGAATTTTTTTCTTTAGGATGGAAGGGCGAAAAATGGAGGTGTTTTTGGAAGTTTAGAACATTTAATAGTTAAATAATAAAAATACTTAAAAAATAGCACATATTAAATAATAATCATAACAATGTAGTATTAATTTTTAAACTTTACGGACATTTTAACATGATATATAATTCCAATTCATTTTCGAAACTGATGAATAAATCGTAAGTCATGCCGAGCAGAGATCTAGACCGCTGAATAAGCAGACACGAACGTACTGGGATATAGGACGGGGGGCCACTTCTTGTGTATCAAAAGACCGGGAGACTCATCTCATCGCCTCGCGTAAACGAAGAAGTGGCAACAGATACACAATTATGACTCACAAGATCTTGCAATGGTAATATTACACAAAAGACGGCCGATCTAGAAAACAGCGTTGCACTGAAGTTTCATTGCTTTCCCTTCAGTGTATTAGTTTACTGTGTGTGATCAAGGACGGAGCTGAATTTTGTATCTCGTCTTTTTTTTTCATGTATTGCCGTTCAGGAGCCTGCGTGTTTTAGTGCTTTACCCGATTTGTGAGGAATTAACCAATTTTTACTGTGTTGACAATAGTTTTTGCGTTTCTTGTGAGTCATAAATTCTTTGATGTGATAAGTGGATAGAATTTGCCAAAAATATTTAAAATTAATGTAACAATCAAAATATCTGAATTGATACGCAACGGTAGTGGATCTTATGAGCAACGGTAGTGGTCTTAGTCTGAGAAAGCGTCAAGCGCAGGTCAAGTGTCACTGCGTGCAGTTTAAAGTAAGAAGATAGGCAAAAGAAAAACTGTCGTTTCTCGAATTGTACGTTGATATTGGCTTCTTTAATGTAAATTTCGTCCACGAATATTTGCAGTCACGCACACCTATAATTGTTAGAAATTATACTACACTTTTCTTGAGGATTTTCATGGCCTACGTTTCTTAAAATCGAGCGACAAATCTGCTAATTGCCTCATTCTCATGCTTTATATATCTTATAAGTGAAGAAGTGGACATGTATCTGAGGTGTTTATCTATTGAAATAATCCTGAAACGTAAGAAATCTCGAAATCTCAGTTCAGAGCATATGAATCTGAATATATATGGAATCTGAGTATGGTGCTTTGAAACCTTACAAATTCGAACTCTGTTCATCTACTTTCCTAATTTTTAGCATCTGAAATATAAATTAAAATCTAATTATGTATTATAATCTCATTTAAATTTATCCTTTATAAGTAAAATGGATATAGGTGATGAACATTCTTTTTACTTTCCCATATAGTCTAACCAAGAAAAAAATCGCCAGATTTTGACGGAAATATTCGTTTTTAGTGTGTCTGATACCGAATGTTTTTTAGTATGACTTGCATAATACCGTATAGTCAGTAAAATATGGGTAACTCCCTCACTGACACCACATTTTAGTTCCCAATTGCTCTCTGACACATAACTTTTCGCTCACACAAACATCCTTATCCTTCGCGGTCGGAACGATTCGCCTACTGGATATTTCTTAGTGCAAACTACATTTTACCGCGCATATAAAAGACAAGAAAATAGTTTTATTTTGGATTCTGGGCAAAGTTCTAGTAAAATTATACCAAACAATAGCCATTTTCAAGCAATCACTATCCCATTTTATACTCAGAAGATGAAACTGGTGTTGTCAACATCAATATAGGATGTATCAAAATGGTTGCTTTTTTCTTTGTAAAGTTGGTTTGCGTACTATATAGAAAAGAGTCTTAAAAGTGTATGGAAAGCATGTGCACTGATTTTGAAAAGAGGTTTTAATTTGGAGTTACGGTAAATAAGAGGGATAAAGTTGTAAAATATTTCTAAATTTTTGGAATATGATTTGGAAGAGAGTAAGGACAAAGGGGGGATAAATTTTTTTTGAGGGGGGTCTCGCAAATTTGGAGGGGGTCCAAGTATAGGGTTTAAGGGGGGAATCTGTTCCTTTGCCGGCATATGCCGTGAGTAAACGGTGAGTCTCGAGCGTCCGAAGTATTTTATTGGAATAGTATGGAAAGAGCAGCGATTTTACTCTCTTGGGCGTATTCCAAATCTTTAACGAAAACACGCGTCATATGATGGAGGGATCATGGGTTGGGAGATTAGATCTGGGATTTCTCCGAAATGATTACGGAAGTATGTTCATGTTCTCAGTCTCTTGTTTGTTTGTCTTACACACATTTCGCCACATATTTCGCACATTTGGATTTCTGGAGAAGCAGAACATATGTCCACCTCGACTTATCGTACACTCGGCAACTGAGCAATAATTTATTTATTTACAACGGAAACCCATTTTGTTCAATTTTATTCACATAGTTAACACTGATATTTATATGACACTAAATAGAACTGAATAAATTAATAAAGTAAAATGAGAATAATACAAAAATGAGAAAACACAAAAGGAACATGAAACATAAAAAAACGAAAGTAAAGTAACACAAGCGCAAGACACAAATGATTTCACAGGAGAAAGTAGTTTTGAAGTCCTCTTTTAAATGAGGATGGCGTGTGACCCAAGAAGTCTACGTCATCTGACACATTTCCCTCTCTTATCAAACGAGGTAAGCAGCTGTGATGACTAGGAGGATGGAAGAGCACGCCTACAGATGATGCTTCGAGAACGGGTAAACCTATGAACATGAAAGTCGACAAGTCCAAGTAGCTCAGGGCAGTGTAAGGCTCCGGTCACTAATGTCTTCTTCCTTAGAGGTGGGAGCTTCATAGTTGAGCACAGGGCGTCAACAGGTACATCCAGACCTGAGCCTGATCTGAATTCTTTCCAGAGAAGCGATAAATTGTTCATATAATTCCTTGTTTCAGTTGGCTATAACGGAATAAATATTTTTTCCTCATGAAAGTGGGTGGGGGCGACCGCCCATCTTGCCTCCCCCCTTATTACTGCCATGAGATGGGCTAGGAGAAAGAAATAATTAAACAGAAATCAAGTTTAAAATATTGTAAATTCATCACCTCACATTACCGAAATAGTTTGCATCAATTTCAGATTAACTGAAGGTACCAACTATGGGGACCTCATGATATCTAAATTTCGAAAGGATAGTGCAGCCTGCGCACGCGTAATAAGTGTATCGCTAACTATACATTTAATTATATACATACTTAAAACATAAAAACGTTTAACCCATTGTTCCACGATTTTAACTCATACTTTTGACGCAGTCATTATGGGTTTTTCATTTTCCTTCATCTTTTATTGCTCGCACGATTGCTCGTACCCACAAGGTACCCACATATACTCTTCTATCCTCCGTGTAAAACCAATACATTAATTTTTTCATTCCAATCTAAATAATTTCTCTATGTATCTGCTTCATCACATTTTCTTCATAACTAAGTTTCTTCACTTACTTTCTAAAGTTTTCAAATCGGTGTTGATATAATGGCCTCATTGGTTTTCATTGCTGTTATTCCAGATTGTAATAAGTATAGAATAATACGATTATGTACTTCTTTCTTTATCGTAAAACGTGCAGTGCCGAAGAATATGATTCACGGTTATTGTCTTTTTTTACACAAGCAATTGACGTCATCCTCTTTTCCTGTCTTCTCAAAATGTCCGCGCCTGTTTACATATTACATCACCTCAGCAGATGATCGGAACCATTCCTTGCTCTTTCTACAGAATATCTCATTTGGTATCAGCCAATGTTTCCCTTTCTTTTGATGAAGAATCCAACCTAATTTGCAAAGCACGCTAATATTTCTAGTTATCTTCCATTACGCACGCTTTTAATATCTTCTAATCACTAAATAATCTATCTTTCCTTCCCTACGATTTCGTTACTAATACTCCAACATTAGCCAATGAGGGTGGATATTTATGAACATAACTCTTAAATGCAATACAAAAGCGTCATTCGAAACAATCGAATTGTTGACACTCAGGAGTATTGTACATATCCTTTGGGTATTTCGTAATTCCTCTTGATGCGTATATTTTGAATTTATGGCAACCGCAACTGAGGATAGGACGAATCCCCACTTTATAGGTTCTAAATTCTTCATTTCCGTTGTGCTCAGTCTGAGCACTCCATTTCCTGTGCATTTGGGGATAAACATCGAAAGATCCCACACTAAATACAGTTTCATATTATCATTTTCCTTTCGATCCATTTGGACCCAATCACGCCTTTTTCCATTTATCGTACGCGACAATTATGTATTTTCAACGATATTCCACACTCTTCACAATGCCTAGGCTATTAGAAGCAAACGCTCAAACTTGTCTTCTCCTGAAAGATCAATTCGTACATTTTGTTCATATAATCTTGAAAACATTTCACAAGAGGGCAACTTAGAACATTTCGATTTACAACTGTCCAGGTGACGCCTCGTCGAAAGATGAAAATTTGATGTTTCGACCGTCGTTCTGTAGTCTTCGCAGAGTCAAAGTGTTTCCTTACTCATTTGATGACGAAGCTGATAAGGAGAAAAGGTTGGGCACTAATGAGCGGTTAGCGGTGATTAGCAGGAAGATGAACGACAGGGCGGGTCATCACGCTTTACTGAGGCATACATTCCATCTTAATTTAATGGTTGATTTGTAAACATCTTCTTTAAGTGATCTGCAGGTTGAATTTGTACTTTAAAACTCGTTTGTGATGGTACCTGTACCATCATGGTACCTGTAACAATTAGATCGAAAAATCATTTTCAACCACCTTCAGACTAGCTTCTTACGGTGAGAGCTCGAGGTAGATGAAGACGTCTCGTGGTGGGGTGGAGGTGGGAATAGGAGCGGAGGTATGAATTCGTTTTTGTGGGTTTTCTGTAGACAGAACGACTTTGGGTTTACCATTGGGTTCTCACGTGACCTGAACATCTAGGCAAAGAAATTAACAACAGTTCTTAACTTCCAAGTTTAACTAGGTACAGAGATGAACATGGTTAAGATATTTAAGGAAGTCTACGAGGGTGACTGATCCTTGAGGTCAGACGACAAAAGTATCTCCTACATGTCGTAGCCAAGGCGACGCTCGAGGAGAGTGCTTTCTAGGATTTCGATCTCGGACGCTTCCATAAAGATATTGGAGATGATGGGTCACATAAGCTACTTATTACCAGATCCGTCCTCTTTCATGGTACTGAGAAAGGTGTTATTCAGCTAGCAGTTTTTCTGCTAGACGTACTGGAATGACTATATTTGAAACAGTTAAGGTAATTTCACTGTACGAGTCATTAAAAGCAAAGTCATAAGAAAATATATTATAGATTTGTTAGAAATGATTAATATTACTATGGGTAGTAAATGAATTCAAAAATAAGCTGTATGAGGTCCAAGGGCATTACAAGAAGAGACGGTACGTAATTGTCGTGTATGACGGTCAAATCTTCATTCACTGGTATCATAGTAAAAAAGACGTGACATCAAAACTTACCAGCAAGTCTGAAGGTGAGGTTTTTATTTCTTGGATGGGATTAACAAAATGCTTGGAATTCAGAACTGTACAGAAAATATTGTCAGTGAGAGGTTTTAACAGGCGATCGAGGAAATGCACTAAATGTTGAGTGGCAGAGTTAATGGCACTGACAAATGGTTTTAAAAGTACTTCGGGCTTATGGATGGTTGGTAGCCGGTAAATACGAGGGGTCCGGTAGTTGCTACTTTCGAGCAGCCATTTTGTATATTTATCTTTATCGTTGAAAGCGGTAACCTTTACGATTACGTTCGAAATGTCTTTATTTTCGGAGCGTGTTTTGCGCAAGTTTCTGTTATGTTCCTCCATCATTTAAAGTGGTATCCATTTTCGTATTGTAGTTCCTTTTGTTCACAATGAACTGCTACATTTCCTTTGTCAGCTGGCAAGACGACTATATCTTCACATTTTTTGAGATTATTCTAGGATAATCATTCCTCGCGGTTGATCTTCGAGTCAGGTTGTTTGGCGGCAAACATTGAGACTTCGCGCTACAATGGATCGAGTGGCTTCTTCCAGTCTTTGTCTGAGCGGTGTACTACCGTATTTTGTTGGGAATCTGGGTTAGCATCGTATGTGCGTTTTTTTCGTATGAGCTGTTTTGCGTGTTTTTTTCGAATGTGCGGTTGAACTACTGAATCTGTGTAGCTACGGTTCGTCGTGCGAATCGGCTTGTAACTATGTCTCGTTGTCTAGATGCATTGAAGGCAAGGCAAGGTTTGTGTGAAACATGGTCCAAGATATCTAACATCAGATCTAAAGTTCCGTTAAGTCTCATGTGAATGTGGAAGATTTTTCGTTCAAAGGGAGAAAGTTCAAGAGTGTATGACAAAATTCCTTATAATAATAATAATAGTAATAATAATAAAAAGTGCCTTTATTTGGCGAGACTCAGACGTTATTTGCAAAGTTCAAGAGTGTATGACAAAGTAGTTGGTTGCAGGTTCGCAGTATTATACGCCGTGCTGCTGTTACCATAGTCAATCACTTTAATAAAATTTTAAGTTTCATCGACGAGATGTTTCAACCGCAAAAAGGCCGACTCTGCAAAACAATTTCTTGTTTTGAAATTTTTCGAAAATACACGGAAGGTAATAATTTTTATGATTTTTGAAAAAAAATTGACAAGTATATCGTGTATATTTGGACACGAGGATTCGATCACAAAAGACAGGAAATCGCTAGTAGGTTTAGAAAACGTTTGGCTGAGCATTTAAGCCCTTGGGGGTAGTTTTTGATTTATTTCAGTGAACAGATTTTGTTAACAAAATTTAATACAACTCCATTTCTTAAATGTCAACGAGATGGTTCAAATCTAAAAAGGTTCTGTTTGTGACACAATTTCTTGTTCCAAAAATTTTCAAAAACGCCGGATGGAATTAATATTTTTTAATTTTTTTAAAAATTTGAAGTATGTTATGTCAATTTGGATATAAGGACAATTTGGACATCTCTTCTTTATAAAATAATAAGAAATAGACATTTGACCGTTTTAGCAAAACGTTTTAAATTTTTGAAACTGGATCGCGCGCGAGGTTCATCTCCTCTCTATTCCTCGGCATGGCACAACTCGTTATAGTAAATTCTTCACTGTACACACAAAACGTTCTTGGAACAAACTTCCTGCTCGACTAAAATCTCTATCAACTTTTTCTTCTTTCAGGCGGCGTCTTACAGAGTGGATAGAAAACAATGCCCTTTAGTATCCCCACATTCTCTGTCTATTCTTTCTCCTTCATTTGTATGCTTTCTTTCTTTCCTTATTTTCCTTCCATTATTCCTCTTCTTTACTTTTACATTATCTCTCTTTCATTCTTTCAGTACTCTAGCTTCATATGATCTTATGTAATATATAATTTGCAAACACAGTGTAATATGTATCTAGTAAGGTATAATCATATTATAATGTGTAATTCGTAAATATTCTCATTATGTAATAATTTGTTTTGATATCCTTGTTGTAATTACTATATTTTGCTATTTGTATATTCATAATTATATTGTACTGTAACTGCTGCTTTTAACCCATGTTCGGCACTAAGCCGACATCCTGATTGGGGTTTTGCTGGGTTTACTCAATCGCTTAAGGTTTCACCGGGATGGTCCCTAGTATTGCTTCCCAGTTTTAAATGTAAATACGACCCTCCCAATTTTCATCTTGTGTTTAAAATGTAAATGTTTTAAAATGGTTAGACGGAAGAGCCGACCTTAAGGTCTGAGTCTCGCGAAATAAAGGCACTTTTTATTATTATTACTATTATTATTATTATAAGGAATTTTGCAAAAAACTGCAAACCGCTAGTAAGTATAGAAAACTTTTGGCTAAGCATTTAAGCCCTTGGGTATTTCAGAGAACTGGATTTGTTAATAAAATTCAACACTTCTCCACTTTTCAATAGTCGACGAGATCTTTTAATTGCAAAAAGTTCCACTTTGTGACACTTTTATCATCCCAAAAATTTTCAAAAATGCCCGGAATTGATGAATTTTTAGTTTCAGAAGAATGGATTTGTGGATATGATTGTAATAAATCGATTGCAAACATCCGCAAGTTGATGTGATGTATGATACTAATTTTATTGATTTTTTATTATTGTAAATTTTGAATAGTTTGTAGATTAGTTTGCAGAGGTAACACTAAATGGACCTGAAAGCGTTTTTTTGGGGGTAACGGAATGTTCGAATTTTTTAGAAAGTTATCGACAGATGTTAAAGAAAATGTATTTGCTTGGCGGATTGTTATTTAAAGAGCATGACTATTGCACGCTCTTTATTAAATAATGCATTTGTGTCGATTGCAAATTATTGCATTCAGTTTACGTAGTGTTCCTATACTAATTGGAAGCTACAGTAATACTTATCTCGCTGGATTTAAACCGGACAATTTGATATCATAGAATCAGGAATGGGAGAAGAATGTATTTTACATGGTTGAGGGGCCTGCAGTTAACCCATTAAAAGTACCTTCTGTAGATGATAATGAATCACTGACTCGTCAGCTATGATTATTTCCTGGTCTTTTCGTTTTATTTTCACTTCACGTCGATCAGGAACTTCCACAGTGCGATATAACCTACGTGTATTGTGGCAGAACGAAAAAAATTAGATTGTTGGTCATGTTTAATTAGCTTAATTAGGGAAGGCGCCTCGGCTAGCTCTATCTCAGGGGTCCACATGTACTCGGGTTCGTAATTATTTATCTGAGGTTAAAGCCATACTGATGTTCCAAATACAGGAAAACGCTTTACGATTAATTAATTCATTAATTTTTCTGAACATGAATCACATACAAAACATATATTATAAAAATACCCATGCATCCCCCAAAACACACGTTATTTCCTATCACATGAAATACAAGTTACACTGAATTTACTAGCCATTTAGGCTTCTCAACAAACATTCATATTAAACAATTTTAAAATAACAAACAAAATTGGCTTCATTACTTTCCAAAGCATCAAATACAAGTTAACACTGAATTTACTGCTAAATTAGGTCTCTTGAGAACATTTACATTAGACAGTTTACATTTAAAATTAAAATCAACTCCATTCTTCTTTTAAAAATGGCCACTTTACGTTAATCAGAAAGTTCGGCAGTTCAGAAGTCTTGGCCCTCATCATTCACAAATAACCCAATTTTCTTCTCGCAATAGCGCCTTACGATACCTGTTGGATGCCACCAACACTCGTAAAAATACCTCGTGCCGATGTTCGATCAAACACTGCAATGGTGAGTGGAGGGTGCGTCGACCTCTCGGGAATCTGGCCTGGTCCCGCTCTCAATTACGACTCCGGGTCCGTGATGTCACCAGCGATGGCTCGACTGGTGGTAGCTTCCTCCCTCAAGCTGCGCGGTCTGGATGCCCTCAGGCGTAGCACGGACACGAACCATCATTGTTTGTTTCCCTTACGAATTACGCCACGTCTTGGGTTTGAATTCCGCCGCCGAAAAAGTTCGCCAAAAACTTAACGACTTAGTTGGAAAATAGCGACTCAGAGATCTCATCTGATGTTATGACTTAATCAGATAACTTTAATAGTAAAACTGAGTAGTGGCTCGGCTCAAGAAAAATCAACAAGTCTGTCACTCGCGGAAACTCAACCAAGTCTCTGATCTCACGCAGCATCAAAGAAGCGTCTGACTGCTCGCGAAAAAAACTACCAAGTGTCTGCGCTCCCGTAGCATCAAAGAAGCGTCTGACTGCTCGCGAAAAACTTAACCAACAGAGCTTGAAGAATGATTTCCCAATCCTTAAGTGGACTTTCTCCCCCCCCCTACATCTCGTCTTCCACTTCCAAAATCCTCAAATTTCAAATTTTACGTGATGGAGTTTCCCAATAGCGTCGCTACTCCCACTCCTACGCTTTGGTTCTGATTGGGAATTTTTGAGTGATATTCTTTTCTTATCCGCCAATCCTCGGGTGTGTTTATGAATCGTCCTCAACCGTCGTTTCGTAACGTTTTTTCTCCCAGCAAGTCGCATCTTGCTTGGTTCGTAGGCGAATCCCTTTAACAATCCCTTAATTTTATTACTGGGACGGCTTGCCGAAACGCACCCTAGTCTGGCCGCGATTTCTATGGAATCATAAAACCTTATGCCCACAGGTTCTCACACCGCCGGGCGGGAGTCACTGTCCCTGCCAGATGTGGGTGTTTTCTTTGTAGCGATCGGCACGTTGGTCTCTCACACCCTTGCTCAACGGTGGGTTTTTAAATCCCGTGGAGTGAGGAGGCCCATTTCCCAACTCCGTCGCTCGTTTTCGGTATTTAAAACGCCCGAACGAGGCTGATTTCTTCATTTTAATACTTAAATTATTCAAATCTCACAGTATATCCCAAATTCCGTACGTGTATTCTTGTGCCCTACGCCTGTTTTCTTTCCTTCTAAGGTAATTTACTTTACCTGCTCCTAAGGTTTGAAGTAAATTTTTACTTCGATCACATTGTACATATCCTTCTCATTTTAATGTTTTAACACATGGAGTCTCTCTTGGTCCTACTTATTCGTACAGTATTTACACGCACGGGATTACCCTCTCTTGAAGAGAGGTAATCCTCCTGGCTCACAAGTGTAACAAAAATAATCATTATTCTCCAATTCTTATTTCTCTCTCGTTGATTTTTCCCAATGATTTTTTATTTATTTGCTTTTGATGGATAATTTCTTGATCATTAGATCTTGGGCGTCTGCTTCTTCAGTTTTCTCCACCGCTAAATCTCTCTATCTGATCTCATCCATGAAGAAAGAGATGCTTCAGTTTCATTTTTCGACCTTTTTTATCTTTAGTTCATGTTTTTTAAATTCATATTTATATTCATTTTATCTTTAATTCTATCCCTTGCTTATACATTTATGAAGTAATCGTGTTCGTTAAGACAGAACTATTAAAATCATACCCCTGCTTTACAAGAAATGGTCTAGTTCACGAACACTCGTAATAAGGCTAATATTCATCGTCCTGACGTGTCAATAACTCTTTGCCAAAGAGGGCCTTATAATTCAGGAATAATTTTGTATAATTCCTTTCCCAAATATCTTAAAGATATAAATAAATTGAAACTCTCTTTAACTCTTTTTAATGTGTTATTGTTTCTATAATGTGAAAGAATTTACAGATTTTAATAAAAGAAGTTAATGAGAGTTTCAATATCCTAATAAATATTGTTTTCCACATGACTTCGGATGATGTAAATGATGTTAATATCTCTTATACTTTATCACGCCATTGTTATAATAATCTAGATATTGATTAAATTCCTTTTGCATGCATGTAGATTTTACTCCTTTTTGTTTTTTAATAGTTTATTTCTAACTGTGCGCAATCTTGGCACTTTGGTTGTGTACATTATCTCTGTAGCCCCATCCTGGCCCGGATTTTCCTCCGGTTTCCCTCCGTATAGTGACGGATTTTCCTCGGGCGGGAATGTAATTAATTATTTGGTTTTATTAATCTCGAATTTTTACTGAACTAATATCTACAATTAATTTTGAATAATAAATGGATAACAGTAGGTATTTTTAAATAACTTCTTTTGAAAATATTAAATCCGCCACTGCCCATGGACCCTTGAACGGAATTGATGGAATGGTCCCTTGCTTGTCTCCGGAGAGTAACATAGTTTATTGCTCCCCACGTGGTCATACGCAGTTTGCATCTGCTTTTTTGACAATAAAGTTTATTATTTAATATTTTTCTGGGAGTTTAGCTATGGCAATGTCATATACGGCTTTCTGCGTGTGGATTATTTCGAGGTTCACCTATTAATGAAAATATACACCCGTAATTTTCTTCATTGGCTCTTGCACCAATAGATCTTGTTTTTGTGTCGATAAGATCCCTAAAATTGTTGATGCAATAAACAAAGTCAAATTTGCGTAAAAAATGAAACATTGTGTCCCATCCTTCCTGGCCGAGGTGCAGTCCTCCAAATCGTGTAAAAAATATCCTGATACTGTATCAAAGATTTTCGATATAACTAAGTCATTTATCTTGTATCTAGCTTTCCTTTCTTGAGAGTAATAGTTGTTGTACGTATATAAATACATACAAAGGAAATATATTTTTACCATGGTTGGCTGATTTTTGATTGTTGGTAGAACAACGGAAGTCTATCTAACGAAACTAATTTTCATGTTTTACGAGAAAGGCAAACATAGTTAAAAAGGATGTGTCTCTTTGGATCGACAAAAAATGTTAATAAAAACATATATATGTACAAGATATTTTTCAACAAAAAGTTCAAATTTTGTTTCAATCAATGTGATAATTTTCATTTTATAAGCTTTCAAAGTATATGAGATGTGACAAGAAAAGCGTTCAAAATCTCACTCTTTCTGTTCAACCTGCAATAAAAATCACCCAGTCATGATAAAAGTATCGATCACCGCACAATAAAAAAGCTAAATTTGTGTATATCAAGCTTCTGTAACACTTCGTATTCGAGAGTAAAATACGTTATCTACAAATTCTATAGCCATTGTATGGACACTTTTGAGCTGATCTCATATAATTCAGTTGTTTTTTTTGATATGTTTGACGAACAATATTACCTCCCTTTCTTCGGCGAGGGAGGTAGGAGAAACACACGCCAAAAGCAATAAATATGATGAACAATTGATTATATGGGATGAAAAAAAGTCTTTTTTGTTTCAGAGAAATATCTATGGGGAGATACGACTCTCCTCTATCTCTTGGGGATCTCTGTTGGCATTGGTTCTCTTGATAGCATACGAGAGCGTCCATACGATACTAGATATTAGGAATGATATCTCGAAAGTGGTTCATATTGTTTTTCTGTGTCATTCCTTACCAAGATATCCGTCAACATCGATTCGCAGAATGGGTAGAATGCACGTCATAGCATGCGAAAAAAGATATTTTCTTTTTTTTTTCATGTGCATAATTTTTCAGCGTAAATTTCAATTCCAGTATTTTGAAAGACTTCTTAAAAGAGTAGTTTTAATGCAATGTTCACCAAAAGGGTTTTATAACATAAAAACTTCCCTTTTTGTGAAGATTTGCATCACTATAATTTTTTTTCTTGCTTTCGGTTGGAATCATTGTTTTACAACTCACTGCATAACATAATCTATTTAGGGAATATGATTTAATTGACGCGTCATGAAATTTTACTAGTTCTATTTCAGCAGGAGATCAAAGTCAAATTGTTTACAGGATGTAGGTCAACTGAACTAAATCCAATATAATTTAATGTCAGCGAACGTGTAATGGGAATTTAAGGAAAGAGTTCCTGGATTTTTAACACTCGTTCCTGTACTTAACAGATCTGTATTTCTGTTCTCTAGTATAAAACAATTACTGTATATTACTGAAATTCCGGTCAAACAAGGCACATTCCGAAAATTAACAACAAAATTACACGTATTTCAATTCATATAATTATATTATAAATTGCAAGGTATTGTCATGTTGTATACAATATCCAAGGGTAACGAAGGGCATCAGATGCCTCAGATTGAGCTCACAAGGATATCTGAAAAACAGGATGTGTATGCAGAGGCTATTATCAGGATCCAGGGACATCTTGATGAGACACACGCAAAAGATAAAAAACAGTGGTGTTATGAAACAGAAAGCATATAAGGTCATTACAAACGATGTAAATTGACAGTGATTAATAACATTAATAACAAAAAAGTGTTATGATGACTGAAGAATAAAGTGATTTATTTTCAACCCATAAATAATTTTTTTAATGTTCTACATCGCCCTCATGATCTAATTGGAATCAATCACACATTCTATATTAGTGAATCAAAATGTATCTAACTTAGGGGACAACATTCTCTACCCAAAAGCCAATTTGGAGTTTGCTATGAATAGAGTAGAGCTATGATTACAAAGAAATACAATTATTTTATTATTGTATAAATACTAAACTTTATTATAGATGATAATAATATTCTTCTTGAAATTGTGAAATGATAATGGAAAAAGCTTTATTCAGTAGTTCATTTATTTCTGCAATTTAATTATGATATTAATAGTAATAATAATAGTGAAAATAAAATGTTTTTTTTTAGTGGCGAGACTCAGACCACAGGAATCACTCTACCGTATAACCACGAAAGAAAAAAGATTCCTATATTTCCTACAAGAAGAAGAAGATAAGGAGTAATATTTGTTCTTAAATCTGACAATACAAAACAAGAAACCACCCAGGCAAAACAATTGAGGAAAAACACAGAAAAGTCCTCAATGTTATAAACAAAACCATAAGTACAAATCATAACTGTATAAATTATGTAATCACAAATTACTTAACCAGGATATTTAATCAACAAATAGAAACAGATAATAACCCTAACATGATTATAAATCTGAGTAGCAAGATAGTGGAAATTACAATAAATGAAATAATTGAAGATAAAATAATACAATATACAAAATCATGTAAAAACGAAATATAAATACAATACAGTGTCTTAAAATACCATGAACTCTGAACAATAGTAAATATATTAATGTGTGATATCGATATAATAAACCAAAATCAAACAAAGTACAAAATAATGCAAAATGAATTGCATTAGAAATATTTTTTCGATGTAAGATTTATCAATATATTAACACTATTTGCAGTGAACTAAAACGTGTTCAACATCATTAGTTACGTTTGTACGAACCATATTCCGATTTTTGTAGGAAATATAAACACCGTGCCCGGTCCGCTTGTGTGAGGGTTCAGCTCTGAACTGAGTAAGGGCTGGACATAACCTGGCATGAGACAACGGGGCGGGGGACCTCAACCCACACACGGCGCGTCCCAATGGCTGATAGTGAAAGTTCCTGTAGATATACAGGACAGGTGTGAATATGGCTTGGCAAAATAATCACCCGCAGATCAACAGACGAAACAAACAAACAGGAAAATGGTCAACAGTCGCTAAACCGGAAGAGGAACGGGCAGATTCCTAGCGGTTTAGAGGGCGGAAGAACCTCTGGGGCTTACAACCTCAGTTTTACATCTGAGGAGCAGGCAACGCCTGCCCTCCCAACTAACTTCAACATAGGGCATGATGGAAACACCTTCAGGAAAAACTACTCCAGGGGGCAGCCGGAAACAGAAATCCCCCACACTCTTAAAAGTTGGAAAATTAAAACAGCTGACCAACGTTTTGGAAGAAATAAACATCTGCATAACCCGCGATAAGAAACATCTCAAATGCAACAACCCTGGGTACGGTCTTCATTGTCAAAAGGAATATTACGGAGTCCATCATCAATTTCAACTCACCAACAGAAAGGATTGCACTTCTTTTCTTTAGATCTGGAAATAAAACCTATACAGTAATCAACGCACATTCCCCGAAAAATGAAGATAATAAGAAAAACCTTGAGAAGGCAGAAGACTTTTGGGAAACTCTTGAAGACACAACCTCAAAAATTCTGCAAAATCATGTACAAAGTTTGGTTGGTGACTTCAATGCCCAGGTAGGTAGAGAAAGAAGGTATAGAAAAATTGTTGGCGACTACCCGGCACACAAAAGAACAAACAAGAATGGAGAAAGACTAATTGGGTTCTGTAAACATTTCAACCTGAAATTCATGTCAACAAACTTCAAAGCACTCCCGAGGGAAAAGAAAACCTGGGTTTCTCCTAACACGATGCTGGGAGAGTTCCAAATAGACCATGTTGCAATAACAGCCAGGAACTTAAAGAAAATATTTAATGTCAAAGTAAGAAAAAGCCTAAATATCGACTCAGACCACTACCTCAGAAATTAAAGTAAGATTTCAGCCAAAAAAGCCCAAGCCAAGAACCAAAAGGAAGCCTAGAATTAATACGGAGACTCTGCAACAGAACAAAGGGAAATACCTGGAAAACCTGTCTAAATTCAGTATGAACAGCTGGGAAGAGATCAGAGAGTCAATGACCAAAGTAGTCGAATGTTTGGGAATCCCTAAAAGGAAACGGAAGAACGGGTGGTGGAATGAAAAGTGTGACGAAGCTCTTGAGAGAAGACTTCAAAGCTGGAAGAGATGTCATTCTACCACGACCGAGAAGAGATGGGAATAATTCAGGGAAGAAAGGAAGAGAACAGCAAAGATCATAAAATCAGAGAAGAGAAACCACGAGAGAAATAGTGAAAAAAACAGAAGAATTAAAAAAACACCCGAAAATTTTACAGAATCTTCAAAGAAGAATTACAGAGATATCAGCCACGAAGTTTGTGTTTCAAGCGAAAAGATGGTAGTGTAGCAACGAACGATAAAGAAAACTGTCAACTGCTGACTGACTATTTTAAAATGCTGCTAAACCGCGAAGAACCAGGGGAAAGATTGTCAACTGATAATCTATCCCAAGAGAATCCAGATTCCAACCCACCAAATCTAGATGACATCAAACACATAATAGGGAACTTAAAAACAACAAAGCACCAGGTGAAGACGGTATCATCGCAGAAATGTGAAAATTTGTGGGAGAAATTGCAACAGATACAATCCACCACATCATAGAAGAAATCTGGGAAACTGAAAAGATACCGATCGTATGGAAACATGCCCTCATCCACCCACTCCACAAGAAAGGTAAACGGACAGACCTCAACAACTATAGAGGGATTTACCAACTTCCAATAGCTTGCAAGATTGCCCTGCTGAAAAGAGTCGAAGATCAAGTAGACCACCTCATCGGTGAATACCAAGCTGGCTTTAGAAAGGGAAGGTCAAGAACGCTCCGAACAAATATTCAACCTCAAAAGCATTCTGAGAACAAGAGCTTTGAGAAGCCAGAACACTGTGGTAATATTTGTTGATTTTAAGAAGGCGTATAATTCGATTGACCGGCAGACTTTGTTTAATGCCCTAGAAGAGTTTGGAATTGACAGGAAAACAAGAGAAATAGTAAAACAAACCCTGACGGATACCAAGTCAAAGTCAAATTTTTGGGAGAAATATCTGATGCTTTTGAAATTAGAACAGGAGTCAGACAAGCGGACGGCTTATCACCGATACTCTTCAACATCGTTCTGGAAAAAATCACAAGAACCTGGGAAAAAGTTTTGGAAGCGGAAGGAATTAGAGGAATTTCTCTCGGGAGAAAAAGAGAGAACCTGGAAATTAAATGTTTGGCTTTTGCTGATGATCTTGCTCTCTTAGCCCATAACCGAGTAGATACCCAAAACATGCTGGATACTCTACCCGAGATCGCTGAGAAAACAGGTCCTAAAGTTTCCTATTGGAAAACAGAGTACATAGAACACAGACATCAAGGAGAGAGATACATGAAGGTACAGCATGGTACTATCAAAAGAACTGAGAAGTTCAAATATTTGGGAGAATGGATTCAACCCAATGGACTGGATAAAGATGCAAACAAGGAAAGAACTAGAAAATTGGAACTGGCATACAGGTTAACTCATAACAGGTACAACAAATTGGCAATATCCTGCAAAGCAAAATTCAGACATTATACTACAGTAATAAAGCCAGAGGGTCTGTATGCCTCGGAATGTCTCACATTGAACAAGTAGGGGAGCTGAAGGAACTCGAAATAAAGGAAAGGAAAATCTTGAGAAAAATTCTAGAACCAAGGAAAAGTGCTGACGGGACATGGAAGAAAAGGAAGAACGAGGACCTTCATAAGCACACTGAAAACATCAGTCACAATGCGGAGACGAAGGCTGAAGTTCTACGGACATCTGTTGAGAATGGACGAGAACCGTTTGACAAATAAAGTTTTCAAGTACATAACAGGACTGAAGGCTGCAACAAAGTGGGTAGAAGAAGTCAAGAGAGAGGTAGTTGAAATTGGAGTTACTGAACACGTGATCCACAATAGAAAGGAGTTGACGGCATCAAGGTATTCGAGGAGAAACCATCAAAATGCAGACCCATATTTGTAATTTCCGAGAAGCAGAGAAATATTAGAAGTGAAAGAATGAAGAGGTTCTGGGAAGAAAAGAAGAGATTGACCAGATAGCCTTAGGTTCCATGCGGTCCACAGTTGGTCAAATTCGGTTTAAAAAAAGGTAAAGTAGACGTAACAAAATAATGAAAAATAGTATATGCGAAGTGGGGAGAAAGAAGAGAGAAGAAGGGAAGTGAATTAAGAATGTAGCTTGATCTAGGTGGAAAGTGTCGTTTTGAAGGTAGAGGTTTAATGTGAGTCGATATTTTATTCCAGGCGCAGAGAGAATGTTTTACTGAAAGTGTTGCATTCTGTTTTGGGATTGAGAGAAGGAAAGTGTTTCGCGCACGTTTCAATTTAAAAAATTTGAAAAGTTCCGTTAAATTTTTAAGTGGCTACTACTGATTATCTTATATAGGAGTGACATGTGTAATGGCTAATGTGTGTCTTTTCTAAAGCATAATAATTTCAAAGCAAATAATAAAGCAAATTTCAAAGAACTTTAACCCATGATTACATTTCCTTAGGCCGAATATAAAGCAAATGTTTAAGTTTTTGGTAATTTCCAATGTACGTCCTAATTTTCTCCTTACATCAGTGAACAAGAGTATTGAAAATAAGGTATGGCTGAGGATTTCTCATATGGGAGTAAGTAAAATATCATGTAAACTTTTCACTGAATGAATCGTATAGTAGACGTTCCTACTTATTTTATCACCTTGGGTCTGCCAACTTAGTGATGTATCAATATAGATGTCAAGATTTTTGATGCTATTGCATCACATGATTGGAGTATTGTCCTCTATGGTGAATGAGTGCTTTGATTCTTTCGCATTGAGTAGAGTACATTATGTTTCTGAGGGATGTAAGAGAACAACTAACGGTTTGTATATGAAAATTATGCGCATACATTTCAAATCCACTCTACAAGAAAGACTTGACTACACCATTAACATATTGAAATCTAATTATATGCTTCCTTAGCCATTTGTCTGTCAAAGGTTTCTCCGGTTGGTTCCGAAACTAAACTTTTAAGAAAGTAGGAATTGGAAAAGATACGAAGTACATGTGCGGGGACAATTTAGATAATCTCAGAAAGTTTTGGTTGATATGACCATACAGAGCTACTGGAGATCAATGAAATGCACGTTTACCATGTTTCATCAAAATCAATTTACGCATATCATACGATATATGAAGATATGTGTTTGGATGTTTGTCTGTTACGCAAATAAATACCATTTAACGGTATGCACCAATCTTGGTGAAATTGTGAGACACAACCAAGAGAATACTATATACCATTTAAAATTTTTATCCTTCACTCACTTAAGGAATTACACACATTTTTTGTGAAAGACCTATTCGGGTACTAGCACTTCACTGAGAATGTGTGTTGCCAAAGGAAGATTTTATCTTCAGCATACTTAAAATAACAAAATTTCAATATTATACAATATTTTCAATTCCAGATAATATATAATGTACAAATTGATATTGACATTGATAATGAAGTGATTGTTAGTGAACAAAGAACAGATTTTAATAATTGATTGTCTATAATATCACACTAAATTTTAATTTTTCTTGTAGTAAAGTATTAAGACAATTCGAGAAAGTAAGTGTGTGTTTAATAAAATAACAAAAATTAATTAACAAAAGATTTCGAATAATATAACACTAAGAAAGTGAATATTATTAAGTAAATACATATAGCTTACAACAAATGTTTGAAGCACTTGCATCACAACAGCTGTAGACATAAATATGTATAGAAACTTAACAAGAACTTCAAACTAATTCATTCTTTCTAACAACAATAATACATTCTTCAAAATAATTAAAAATAGTAAATATATCACAGAACAAAAACTTGCAATTCACATTTGTGATTTATAACAAACTAAGTAAAGAACTTCAACATAGAAAGAGTTTGGCCAGCAATAAATGTGTTCAGTTCAGACTCTTGGCAATACGTTTGACAATATGTAAATCTCATGCTTTCTCAATCTATTTTTAAATATTCTAGCTAATATTTTGGTGTCAAACTATATTAAGTGTTCCCCTCGATTATAATAGTTATTAAAAATAGACATACAAACTTCAAGCAGAAAATATTGGAACATAAACATGTATGAAATATAACCTAAAATATATAGTTTGAAAAATAAGATTATCATATTTCACTTCTTCGCGCTGAGGAAACAGAAAGACTACCCTTTGAAATTAATCTATAATAAAGAAATTTACTGACTGAACCAAAGAAAATAATGGATATATGGAAGGAATATTTCCAGGGACTACTGGAAACTAATAAACAACAAGAAGAAATTGAAACTGATGGAGATCAAGAACAACATGATGACATACAAGGAAAGGAGGAAAAACAAATACAATGGTAGAACTACAGAAAGCTATACAGTTGATGAAATTGGGAAAGGCAACAGGACAAGACAAAATAGCATCGGAAATGATCAAATATATGGGGAGAAGAGCAGAGGAAATACTACTGAAGATTTTTCAGGTGGCATGGATAGAAAAGAAGATTGTAAAAGACTGGGAAGTGTCTATCCTTTTACCTATTTTCAAAAAAGGAGACAATATTGAGTGTAAGAACCATAGAGGAATCACACTTGTTAGTGTACCAGGGAAAGTATACTCCAGAATATTGGAAACAAGGTTAAGAGTAGAAGTAGAAAATAAACTGGAAGAAACACAAAGTAGGTTCCGACCAGGTAGAAGGGTACAGGACCATATATTTACCCTGAGACATGTAATCGAAAAGACAACAGCATATGATTGAGATCTTTACTTGTGTTCCATCGATCTTGAGAAAGCTTTCGACAGAGTCCCTTGGCAAGAATTATGGAGAATTTTGAAGAAGAATGAAGTTAACCCAGGTTCGATAAAAGCTATACTAAGTTTCTACAAAGTAAGCAGAAGCTATGTCAGTACTGGAAACAATACCTCTGAAGACTTCCGAGTTACAGCTGGAGTAAGGCAAGGAGACATATTATCCCCTTACTTGTTCATACTATTAATGGATGATATATTCAAAGAAGTGAAAGCAAAAATGAGGAAATTCCATGTCGGAAATTGGAAGATTAAATGGGTAAACATATGTGAGCTATTATATGCAGATGGCATAGTGCTTTTTGCTAGGTCTCAGGTTAATTTACAAAGAAATATAGAAATACTGAATTCAGAACTGGGAAAGAGAAATATCGTGATAAACCTAGATAAAACAAAAACAATGATAATAGGAAGGGAAAAGAAAGTACTGAAGAGTGAAACTCATGGGCAAGGAAGTAGAACAAGTCGATAGTTTCAAGTATCTAGGGGCAATGATTAACCATGATGGAATGATTGAAGAAGAGCTGAAAACAAGACTCATGAACACAAGTAAACGCTACTGTGCCATAAACAGAGGATTCCTAAGAAAGAAGAAAATGAGCCACAAGACAAAAATGGCAGTATATAATTCAACATACATCCCAACACTGCTATATGGAAGTAACCAAGAAAACAAGGCAAAAATTGCAGACAGCGGAAATGAAGTTCCTAAAGAATGTAGTCGGAAAGATTAGACGTGACAAAATTAGAAACGATACTATAAGGCAGACTCTTAAAATTCCAACTTTGGAAAGTAAGTTAGAATAAGGTCAACTAAGATGGTTTGGACAACTGAATAGAATGAGCAGTGACAGGGTGCCAAACCCGATATGGGAAGCATGTCTAGGAGGCATAGGAAAGAGACCTAGGGGAAGACCCCGAAATACATGGGACGAATCTGTGAGAGAATCACTCCACAGGAAAAATATTTCGTGAGAGGAAGCCAAGCAGTCATCCCTAAATAGGAAAGGATGGCGAGCTCTCTGCCAATCCTCGACACCAAACGGTACAAAAGGACAGGATTAAGTAAGTAAGTAACTTCTTCACGCTTGTATCATCATGGCACGCTGCTATTTTGACAATAAAGTTTTTTGGACTATCGAAGATTTTTTTTTTGTTCTTCAGACTCGGCTAACGAACATTGATTTGTCTAAGTATGTTTTAACGGATGCACGCTCTAACGTAAAGAAGAAAATGTGAACAAATACGACGAACGACATGAACAAACAGCGATTTCCAATTTCCCGCGCACAAAACTATTTATTTGAATTGCAATACATGTAGTATTGAAGTAGAACAAATATAATGAATGTTTCAATTTTGCCTATATAAAAAATTGTATGTGTTAAATGAATTTGTATATTTGTACAAGTATCTGACTCAACGGAAAAACTTTCTAAGGAGTTTCAATTTAGGATAGATTTTTGGCTCCTCTTTGGCGAAGAGATTACGACTAAAGAGGAGGAGACATACCTTGGATAAAATTTTACGACTTAGAAGAGGAAGTAGTAGATAAGTTGTCTTTTTGTCAACATTTTTTCAGTTCAATAATATAACGTGTATAATATATTTCAACAAAATGTAAAAATTTCATTCTACTTTATCCAACTGCGTAGCTATTCATCTAATGCCGGCACTTCCCTTGGCGTTGCGGTATTTTTGTAGCGTTTCGATGCATTTGGCTAAATATTTGACGTATTCACAAATATCACAAACATGCCATCCTCACATGGTCCGAAAACGCAAATAACTCAATAATGCCAAATATGTTTTCTTATACCAACGATGGACGAGATGTATTTGATATAATTCAAGAAATATTTATACTGTTTCGATATTTCAACCTATATGAATGTTCCACTCCATATTAAAAAATTGAAGAATAAGAAAAATCAAAATATAGGTTAAAGAACCAGAATATCAACAAATCTCGATCGCGCGCGTTCTAGTGAGCGAAACAGTCCAAGTGTGGATGGTTCACGCAAATATTTGCCTTATTTGCGTCCTATGATGTGCGACTAAAAACCGACAAGAGGACGGATACGGGTGTTAGCGTATTTGCCACAGTACAGCAAATACATCGAAGAAAGATAGCTCATCTACACTTGGTCGTTTTGGCAAATACACAAATACGCAACGCCAAGTGAAGTGTCGGCATAAGCGTTTGGTGTGTGTTTGCCCTATTATGATGTGCTTTTTACTATTTTATCAAAATTATCTTGAAATACGGGTAAGCATCCATAACGCATTTATCCATTCCGCAACGAATTATTACTGAGGTATTACAGTTCTGTTAAAGGATAAAGTATTTTTATTCATACAATATCTGTCGAAAATATCCTGAAGACAAAAAATCTACCTTGACATTTGTCTTCTGTAAGTGGTTATATATATTTTCAATTTCAAACCTCTGTCAGTACAACGAGCTGAAACTACACGTCAATTTTATTTCATATTTCACGTTCAAGGTGGTTTATAATAATGAATATGTCATCTCATTTCAGATGTGGAATATTTTCAAAAATTTGTCTATGTTATTAACGTAATGTAAGTTGTTTTGGGGTGAACTTTGGTTTGATGATCACCATAGAGCATAGCATCGGGTCTGTTTTAGGAACGTTTTACGTACCACAAAAAAGGAATAGCTTTATCACACTGAATTAATGAATTAGAGAAAAACTGTTTATAGGCAGAATGGAAGTATAAAATTGAAAATATTTCATTTAACGAACAGTTTTATGAATCAACTTGTTTTCTGTCGTGATAATGTCAATTCTTCGTCTATTCTTTTAATAAATAAAGAAGTTACACTTTGCATATGATCACGTGGAGGCCAAAAACAATTTTACTCCCCGGAAGCAAGCACAGGACCATCCCAACAATTCCGATGAAGGGCCCTCAGGCAGAGGCGGATTTATCATTCTGAATCCCCGTAAGAGAGAATAAAAATAGTTACAATAAAAATAGAATTTAAAAAATTTGTACTCAATAGAATAAATGCAAAAAAGTTATTTAACAGTGGATACTATTATCAAATATATAAATTATTTGGAAATATTCTTTATAAATCATAACTTTTAAATAACGTCATATTCGAGAATAATGGAAAATAAATTCGACAATAAGCAGTCAAATAAATGACGCAGTAGCATCCCGTGATATGAGACCTCCGCCTTTATCCGTTCTGTTTTGTGACGAGAATCGTCACGGGAGGCTGAACCGTCAATATGAGAAGCATGCGATATAATCTTGTAACTGAGAACAATTATCAACAACCTTTATCTTCCATGCTCGTCACCCTTTACGTAAGAATAGTAAACGTATATAAAAGGTGTGTGTTGTGTGGTCTCCAGAACTTTCAGTCCTACCGTGCAGACTGTAACCGAAGCATCATGAAAGTCGCTTTTGTGCTGTTAGCCCTGGGAGTAACATTGGTAAGTGAACGAATCATTCTCTCTTTTGAATATTACAAGTAATAATGTTCAGTTGATTTCAATTCTCTGTTATCGTTTAATTCGATATAAGATGGGATATGATTCATTTATGGAGCAGACTGAAAACTAACATAATTATCTGTTGTTCATGATGTTCTATGCCTCGGTGAATAAATATGCGACAATTAAGAGAATTGAGATCTTCCGAAAACTGTTATCCATTCTATTGTATGATCTAACCTCAAACATGCACCTATTTTTTTACATGAAAAGGAGTTTGTGACACTACATTTTCAATACACAATATTGATGTACTATGATAAGGACTGTTTTAAATTTGAAAATGAAAATAAATGTTGATATATATCCTCATTATTGATTAGTAATCCCATTTTGCACATGCAAATTAAGTATTTCCACTCATAAGTGGAAACCTCACGCACAATGGGTAGTGTTATCTTCAGTAGACGTGTTTACGAATTTCGGAAAATTATAGATGTAAAATAATAATAATAATAATAATAAATTTATTGTCATAAAAGCAGTACAAACTGCGTATGACCACGTGGAGGATAATAAACTAATTTACTCTCGGGAAGCAAGCAAGGGACCATCCCATCAATTCCGATCAAGGACCTTACGGCAGAGGCGTATTCAAAAATTTCAGCAAAAATTCCTATATAAGATAAAAAGTTAGCTGCGAGTTATAATACTGATAAAATGTCAATATGTTTGTAATTTAACGTAAAAAAAATACACGTTAAATGTACAAAAAAATTTACGTTAAATGTACAAATTATTATCGAACTATAGATTATTCTGAGTATAGTGTTTAAAAATCATAAGAATTGAAATAACACTAAATTCACGATTTATTGTTACAATAAACACGCCCCTAGACAAAGCCTAGAGAACCTGTATAAGAAATCCGCCTCTACCCGAAGGAAAAACGGAGAAAAACCCGGGCCAGGATGGGGCTACAGAATTTATGTACACAACCGTGCCAAAGTTGAGTACACATAAAACTAAATTAATAAGAGCCATAAGACAACACAATCATCCAAGAAAATAGTTTTTGAAATTGTTATAAGTTATTTAAAAATTCCTACAGCAATGGCGTGGTAAAGTACAAGACGGATTTCACTTCTATTAAAATCAATAAATTCTTTTACATTGTAGAAGCACTGGTGCAAGAGGTAGTTTTTAACCGCGGATTTGAAGAGATTCAGTTTCGTAATATCTTTTGTATTCTAGAGCAGGGAATTATATAGAACGATTCCCGAATGATATGGTCCTTTTTCGCAAAGAGTGGTTGACACTCTAGGGCGATGAATATGATTATTATGGCGAGTATTGTGTGCGTGAACGAGACTGTTTCGTAT
>NNCF01127704.1:1178051-1190346 GCA_002313205.1 Laupala kohalensis | reverse complement strand
CTTAACAAACACGACCGTTTCATAAATATAAATGCAGGGAAGTGTTAAGATATTTAATTCCTTGAATAAAGGTTTACAAGAGTATCGGGGATGAGATTTACAAATTATTCGAACTATCCTCTTCTGAATTCTGAAAGTTTGAATACTCTGACTGGATTTGCCCCAGAAGGTAATGCCATAACGTAAATAGGAGTAAACGTTTGCAAAATATACGCAACGGGAAAAACGTGGACTAACTGCGTTAACTAAGTTTCGGAATGCGTAACACAATTTGCTTAATTGGGAATTAATATTGTCAACGTGACAATTCCATTTGAGGTTGTCTTGAATATGGAGACCTAAGAATGTTGTATTCGTAACAGTTTTTAATTGTGTTCCGTTTAAACAAAGAGGAACCTGGGGTAAAGATTTTGTATGACATAGACACTGTTTTGTCAGTGTTTACAATGAGATGATTTGCATGGAACCAAGTCGAAAGGTTAGACAAAACGTTTTGAGCATTGGCGTGCTTATACAGTAAATTAGTGTCATCAACAAAAAGAACCATTTTGCAATCTGATGTGGATGATGACATGTCGTTCACATACAATAAAAAGTGTATAGGACCGAGAACTGATCCTTGGGGTACTCCGTAAGTAAGTGGCTTTGTTTCTGAATGACAACGTTGAAGTATTTTCTTTTTAGTATAGGATATTTCGATCTGTTGATATTTATCTTTTAAACAAGAAGTTAGCCATTGATGTGAAAGTCCACGAATACCTAAAGAATGCAATTTAGAAAGGAGTATTCCGTGAATGATGACATCGAATGCTTTGGATAAGTCAAGAAAAAACCGCTGAGGATTTTCTCCACGGTCAAGAAATGTGGTAACATCGTTTAAGAAAGAAAATATGGCGCTTGCAGTGGATAAATATTATCTTAAAACCGTGTTGATCGTCAGAGAGAATGTTATTTTTTGATAAAAAGTCTAGAAGATGCTTATAGAACCATTTTTCTAGGATTTTTGAGAAAGTGGGTAGTAGAGATATTGGTCGGTAATTTTCAATATTAAGTTTGTTTCCTTTCTTGTGCAAAGGTTTCACTTTAGCTCTCTTAAATCTGTTAGAAAACATCCCTTCCGATCAAGAACTATTAAAAATATTTATGAGTGGATTTAATATAGCGTGGGACGAAAATTTAACAATAAACTCGGGTATATCATCTATGCCATTGAATAAAAAGGGATTTAAAATTAAACAATTTGGTTTTGTTCGAAAATAGATTGGATGCCTTTGTATCAACTATTTGATATATTTGTAATTAGTTATAAAAATAACTATGTCCACACGCAGAGCACATTTTTTAGGAATTAGAATTTATCCCTAACAAAGATATATGGCGATAGGTCTCATTCCTGAATTACAATTGCAATGACATACATTTTTGAATTATAATTCTTAGAATGAGCGTAATAACCGGTAAGCTTTGGGCATCTTCAGTGGCCTGTTATATGACACTAAATAATTTCTAAAAAAATATTTGCAAATATATACAATGTTGTATTGAATGCATTCATTGCGAACTTGCACGCGAGTTTCCTGAAGACTACAAACATATTGTATGTATCAACTATTTGATATATTTATAATTAATTATAATACAAATTACGGTCACATCGCAGAGTACATATTTAGGAATAGGAACGTTAGTGAATTCGTTGGCGCAATTTTATTACGAAAAAAAATTGTGGCAGATGCTTGACGCTACCCGCTAAACACACTTTCCATTACGCTGTAACACGAAGTATAAGTTTTCGGCGAATATCGGGAGTTCTAGGAACGCCAATCAAAGAAGAAACCAAAAGAGTAAATAAATTTATTGTTTAAAAAGCAGTTACATCTGCGTATGACCAATACAATAAAACTAATTTACTCTCCGGGAGTAAGCAAGGGACCATCCCATCAATTTCGATCAAGGGTCCTGGGGATTTATCATTTCTGCGCCCCTTAGGATAAGAATAAAAAAGTTAGCCACATGTAATGATAGCAACATAATACCTACAAATTATATAATATAGAATTAAAAAAGTTTTAAAAATAGGTATCATTGTCATATTTTTAAATTATTCGGAAAATATTGTTTGTAATTCGTAACTATTAAAATAACTCTATCTTCGAGATTAATTATTTCAACAGTATTAATGAGACTATCGCCCCTAGCCCAGAGCCTAGAGAGCCTAAATGATAAAATCTGCCTCCACCCGAAGGCAAATCGGAGAAAATCCGGGGTCAGGATGGGTATATTTTAAATTGTAATCTTCTAAAATACAAATATGAATATTTCTATGTTTGAATGTTAGAATATTGTATAGTGGGTGTGTGTATGTGGAGATGTGAGGACCAGGGAGCTACGAGTAAATGTCGACCACATTTAGTTTTAAACATACGTCAAAACAAATAAGGCAAATAGTAACTTTTTTAGTACTCGTTTTTACAAAGTTCAATTATCAAATATATAAATAATACTTGCTTAAAGCCTTCGCCAAAGATAGAAAAGCTGCCTCTCACGTATTCGGCCTGTCCTAATCTGTCCTCATTTCTACACGACAATTCATTTTTCTTGCCTGAGGTACATCGAAAAAAATTTGTATCACGCTTCTACGACATTTCGTTGTTGATAGCAGCTCACTAAAGTATATTATTTAAATCTGAATTATTATGAGAGGCGAATAAGGCAAGACGCTAGTACACTTTGGTGAGCTACTATCTCGTGAACGGAATGTTTGTTGCCCAACACTGGTTTAAATTTGGTTTTATTTGTCTACCCTAAACGAGAAAAATGAGCTGTCACTACATAACGTAAGATAAGTATTTTATCGCAATTTGAGCTAGCACCTTTTGCTAAATATTTTGCTTAATTTTTTAAAATATCGGTTGCAGCTAGCATCCGGCTCAGCTCCAATCTATAGGAAAATATCAAGAGCACTTTTCGACAGACTCACTTCCTGAGTGGCAGTATTTCTACCTCTGGCGGATACATGATTTGTTTAGAATCTTACTTTGATGAGTTTGGACTGCGAGAATCTGGAATTTCAAAGATTCCTAAGGAGATAACACGATAACCGCATTATATATTTAACTACAATAGATTAAAATATAAACGTAAACAGTGCAATTATGTAGCTTAGTCTTATTCCAGGTAGACTATAAATATGTTTAAATTATATAAACCGGCAAGTAGATTACTGCTAAACTCCATGGAACCATAACTTTACTTCAGGGCTAATATATGTATCCTTTTCCAGGTGGCATGTGCTCCTCGTAAGTCCGACGACGAATCATGTAAGTATTAGTTAGAATGATAAATTAAACGTCGTTTGTGTGTTGCTCACAGTTTTAATGTTATAAAACTTTTTCGGCTGCATAACATGCATTGTCAATAACATGCATTAATATATATATAAACTATGAGAAACATACAAACGACGTTTAATTTATCATTCTTTGATAATGTTGCAAATGCTCCACATTTACCAAGTATTAGTTATAAAAAAGAGAAACCGGAATTTGATTATCATCTTGAATCCTATTTGACAGTTTAGTTTTGCCACTTATACGACTCTTGCGTAATAATTTTTGTACATTCTTCTTCCTCCTCCAAATCTATCCTCGGCTGATCCGGAGAGATCGTTAGTAACAGAAAACAACAGCTACTTACAGCCCGATTTGAACGAATAGTGAGCTGTATTTAATGGTCGATAGAAACTATAGTCTATAAACCACGAAATACTAATACATCAAACATTTCCTCGTTTTAACATGTGTTAGACTAAATTTAACAAATTAAAAAAAATATATTATACGCACATTTTGCCGTACGACTCAATTAAGACACTAGCCAAATTAATATTATTTTGTGGCGAAACTTAATGCAAAGATATTATCATCATGTTATATAGTATCATTATTAATATTAAGCATATACTATCATTTGTCATTTGTTTTACAAAGTTTCAGTTTTCAATATTTGTTAAAAATACGCTACGGCTTTACTAAAACACATCTTGCTCGCAGTGGGTGGTTGGTAACGTGTTCTTATAGTGAGCAATATTACAAGCTAAATTTAAATATACTTCAATGTTATAATAAAGTTTATTCCAAAATTTGTTATGAAATTTTACTTACCAAAGCAAGAAAGTGAATTCGAGTAAAAAAAAACTTTTTTTACAAATACAAAACGGAATCTTTGTCAAACAAATTATAGGTAAAACTCTGGTCTATTTTTGTAATAAATTTCCTTAGATACGAACAATAGTATTGATGTGAATAATGTTTAAATTTAGTCATATGGCAAAATGTACGTAAATTTTTTTCTGTTCTCACCGTAGTTAAATATGATGCAATAAACTTTTAAAAATATATAATTTAATGTAGACTCTCGCAGAATATCACTAGGAATAGTTTTGGAGCAATAAAAATTTGTAGGTGTCTTTGATTAGTTTCCATTGACCTTTTAAGTCAGTGGCCTATAGTTGTGAATCTGACAGTAGGTCTCTTGGACTCTGTCATTGCATAGAGAAACGTCACATTAAAATGTGCGAAACGTTAATTGTTCTGTCAACTGAGACGCGGTGTGCTCCAGGACCAGACAGACGAGTATTTATCGAGAGTGACCGCGGAAACCGCAATTTACAACTGTTTGCAGATAAATATAATGCATGACAAACTAGATTACATCTTTATTGATCTCTGAGTTCGTAATAATAGATTATTAAATAATAACATAAAGCTTTAATGTTTCATCTGCTATTATAATTATATTACAATAACTGCTATAATAATAAATGGTTTCAATGAATGTTTTTCCATGAACCCTATGCTGCTTTTTTAAAAATGCATATGCTTTACTTATTAATGTCACCTTTAAAAATTATTCAGCTTTACGTTGAAGATATAACCAACATACATAGAAAAAAAATTAAAAATTGATGAATGTGATCGGATAATAAAATACATTTTAGAATTTTAATGCCTTCTTGTCATATCAATTTGGTTGAAGAAATGTATAAACGTAGTAAAAAGTATTAAATTTTGATCAGTTTGTGCCGTCTAGTAACTTATATTTTCCATTTTTACGAAAACCATAATTTATTTTCATTTTTGTTTCGGAATGCTGATGCAGTGGATGTCGTCGCCGGCCTACTGAGGGTGAGTTGTAGATTGCTTGTTAATGTCATACTGCTTCCAACAACAAATAACGTCCTTCAGTATAAATTATTGTTTATAATTAAGTAAATTCATTCTAGCTGAATCACCTTTTTATTGCTTAAAAAGTAATAAACCTCATTGAAGTAAATGTTTTAAAGGGTGAATATTTTTTATTTGGAATCTGAGTATACAAAATGTCAACCGTTTTGTAATAACACGATAGTCATCGTGACAAAATAAAGGCAGTTTGATTGAATATCTTCGTTTATATGAGGGTTTAAC
Source organism: Laupala kohalensis (assembly GCA_002313205.1). Taxonomy (NCBI): domain Eukaryota; kingdom Metazoa; phylum Arthropoda; class Insecta; order Orthoptera; family Trigonidiidae; genus Laupala; species Laupala kohalensis. The sequence continues at coordinate 1,184,878 of NNCF01127704.1, read as the reverse complement.
TTCACTACATAGGTTAATTCTTTGTGCAGAAAATGCACCCCCCCCCAAAAAAAAAGAAAAGAAAAAAGTTTCCTGTGTGTATTACAGTTCAGTAATAATATATTATTGTTTTATTTTAGAAGTACTAAATACGTATGTTTATGATAAAGAAGTTCTGACTACAACGCAGTTTTAAATTTTGTTAAAAAGTTTAGGTTATTAGTCAAAACGATGCTTTCATACGTACAGAACGTGAAATGAAATTAACTTAACTAAGATAAATTATTTAAATCTCATATGTATAGGGTTATCAAATACATATCATGGTGCTCATTTTCCCTAAACATTCATAGTTCAATGCATACATAATGTCAATGTAAATATTGTATTTATATTGTTCTTCTCATTTCAGGAAAAGAGATCCCCCCCACCAAGTGAAAAAGATGGCAAGTATTACCTTGAGAGCGAATATAGCTGAAGTGGAATTATATAACTAAAATAACCATTCTTCGATTTTCTACGACTGTCCACTTATAGTTAATAGAATGTGCTTTTCTCAAAGCTTGTCACATCAGTGACTAGGAATACTGAGAAGTTAAAGTAATTTGGAAAAAGTGATTAGGAAGATGAATATGGTGTAATTTTTCATTAGCATACTCTAATAGAAATTTTGAAAATTCTGGGAATTTTAATGTTTATCAACTGGTGGATATGACAGAAAACAAAATACTCAAATATCAGTAGCGAAACCAGCAAAAAAATGAACGTATTCTTGACAACAGCCGCGTTTCCTTTACTAATTAGACTTTAAAAATGTATTTCTGTTTTGGAAATTTTTTTTACATGTTCTCTGAGATCCCATATATCGAAAAACTGTTTATAAATTTTAGGTTTTCACATTAAACAACATTCTGAGAAGAAAAAAACGATGTTGTAATCAATTTTAATAATTTTGAAATAATTTTAATTCTACAATTCTAGAAGTTATTAATACATTTCTACTTGTTTTTGGATCATTCAAATCAAACTCTGAGATTCAAGAAATTCAGTATTGGATACAAAATGAAATATATGCGTATTATAAAAATTGCATGTGAAAGCATACATATTTAGAATTAATAGAATTAATGCTTCATGGGATTCAGATCTGTTCGGCATTGATCATTATTAGAAGGTGATATTACTCGTTAGTTCTTTTTGTACCGTATTGTAAAAGGTTTAAAAATGCGCTGCATTGAAATAATTGTTTTAGATATATCAACACATATTTTCTCATAATAAATTTGAAATGTTTCTATTAAAATTATTGTTAAACGAAAGAAAAAAAATAATATGTTAAAAATTTAGTTTTTAGTATTTGTTAATACCAAGTTATTAATTACATAAATATTTATAATTTTATGATGTATTAGAGAGGTCATATGTTCTGGTTAATTTATTTATCCATTCGATTTTGTTTCCTGAAAACCCTATAACTGGATGCACGTTTTATTGGATTGTTTATTTCTGCCTTGGAAGAAGTTTCCGCCATACTTCTTAATTTCTATTTCAAAATTAAATTAAATCTCGACCGGAAAGGGATTTTAAAAATTACCACACAATTTAAGAGTCATAGGTCTAGTAATTATCATCCTTACTTTCGTAATGAACTAGTCATTAGCATTAAAACGAGACAAGAAATTAATAATTCGATAGTAACAAAAACAACGAATTTGTACCACATTTTACCAATGCTTAAACTAATTGTATAAAAATTGAATAAATTTTTATAAAAATTGAATAATTTTTGATTTATTAAGTAACGTTTACAACTCGAAGGCTTCAGAATTGATCGAATTAATACTTCATGGAATTCGGTTCTGTTAGGTATACAAGGTCAGGCAGAAAAGTAATGAGACTGGCAACACTTCAAGCGATCTGGCAACGCTGCGCTGTTGTCCTTGATAGGGCACGTGTATCAGTACCCTCCCATAGTTCAGTGCGATTTTCAACTCATTCCGTTAACTACGTGATTTTTGTGACTGCTATTAGTGAAGTTGTGTTTTGGTTGTGCGTCAAGCAAAATGGAACAGCGGAATTTGGAGCAACGTTGTGCCATTAAATTTTGTGTTAAGCTTGGAGAATCGGCAAGTGTGACGTTTGAAAAGTTAAAACAGTCCTATGGGGAACATTCTTTATCCCGAGCTCAAGTTTTTCGCTGGCACAAATCATTTTTGGAAGGCAGAGAACACGTTGAAGATGAACACTGTTCAGGGAGGCCTTCAACTTCGAAAACTGATGAAAACATCGAACGTGTGAACACTCTTGTGAGATCAGACCGTCGTTTAACATTAAGAATGTTGAGTGAACAATTAAATTTGAACAGATTTACCGTTCATCAAATTTTGAGTGAACATTTGCACATGCGAAAGGTCTGAGCCAAAATGGTGCCGAAAAACCTCACAATTCAGCAGAAGGACAATCGAAAAAACAAGTGTCTTGATCTTCTCGACAGAATCGCTAATGAGCAAGATTTCTTTAGTCGTGTGATCACAGGTGATGAATTATGGATTTTTGAATACGATCCTGAGACCAAGAGGCAAAGTGAGGAGTGGCACACTGCAAACTCTCCTCGACCAAAGAAAGCTCGAATGCCCAAATCGAAGATCAAAACAATGCTGTTTTGTTTTTTGGACAGAAGGGGAATCGTCCACAAAGAATTTGTTCCTCCAGGACAAACTGTCAACCAAGTTTTTTATAAAGACGTCCTTGAAAGGCTTAGAAAAAGGGTCATTCGCGAGAGACCAAACATTGCAGACAAATGGATGCTCCATCATGACAACGCCCCATGTCACACTGCCCTCTCCATAACAGAATTTTTGACCTCAAAAGGCATTCCTGTTGTTCCCCAGCCCCCCTATTCACCTGACCTCAGTACCTGTGACTTTTTCCTTTTTCCTAAACTGAAAAATATTCTCAAAGGTCGTCATATCGGGACTGTAGAAAACATTCAAAAGAGTGTAACGGACATACTGAAGACCATATCGGTAGAGGACTTCCAGCGCTGCTACCAACAATGGGAACAACGTCTCCATCGGTGTGTAGCTGCCCAAGGGAATTACTTTGAAGGGGATAACATTGATGTTTGAAAAAAATACAAACTTTGGTAAATAATAAATCAGCCTCATTACTTTTGTGCCTGACCTCGTAGACCACTGTTAGCAGGAGATATTCCTTTGTTCATTTTCTGGCACATTATATAGTGGTTTAAAACACGCTTATTGAAGTAATTGTTTTAGAGATGTGAACATAAATTTTCTCATAATTAATTTGAAATATTCCGATTCAAATATTGTTCAACAAAAGAGAAAAATAATATGTTAAACAATTTAATTTCTTAGCATTTGTTAATACCCAATAATCTTCACGAATTCCTCAACTTCAACATTTAATAAATATTTCCTTTTTTGTTTTAGTTCCAGAAAGTACCGCAGCTCTTCACAGAGTAAGTAGACAAATGAAGCAGAAAAATTACTGGAAACTTTTCTGTGGAAAATCTGTCATTAAAGAAAAGTTGTTTATCTTCTTTAAAATACAAACTTAAATTTTTGAAAAGTTTCATTCTCAAAATAATATCATAATCATATGTTCATGCAAGGAACAGTAGTTTATTAAAGGAATTTCTGCTCTACAATTTCAGGAAGTTAGGCAAGTACCTGATCCAGAACAGGAAGCAAAAAAGAAAGCTGAAGAAGCAAAAGGACAAGTCGAAGGAGCAATGAGCGGAGGGATGAAAAGTATTCCTCCCCCACCTCAGTAATGCAGAGGTCATGAAGAAAATTTACTCATAATGATATCAACTGGTGTAATAATATAAATAACTTGAAGACATCTTTAATATTGTTTCTTGTCCGTTCATTTTCAGACTTTTAACCCTTCAAAATCATTAATTAAAAATCATTTTTCATACTTTAGTGTTTCTCCACACAAGCTAACATAATGAAAATCTCATAATTTAAGGCGTTTGACGTTTCTTTTCTACATGTTAGGACTATTACGCCGCGCCACAAGTGATCTGGGACAAAGAGTGGTTGAAGACATCAAATAGCTTTGTCAGTGTTGGAATCGTTTTAGCTTATTTTGCCCGGCGTGTCCCGAGTTTCTTATGCAATATTCTAAATACACAAGTTAGTTTCTATTATTCTCTACTTTCATGATATTAAATTTTCACTTTTGTTAATCTCGAAAATAAAATACTACAAAACAAAACTACAAGATAGGCACTGTTTTCAGTATTGAATGCTAACATAAACGTAATTACGAGATATTTTAAAAACCAGACAGCAGGAAAATTCACTGAACACAGAAAACTTAATAAACAAGCGTATAGTTAAGAACTGTGAATTCTTTGGTTTTCATGTCACATTTAGATTATGCACTTGAAAACAATGTTCTTCACATATTTTATATAATTTTGCTTTTGCGATTGGGTCGCGTAGATTATACGTTCCATGGATTAAACGCAGATTATACCTGATGTTATGAGCGAGTAACCAAACGCTCATTAGCATAGGGAAAATATAGGGGGTGCTAGTGTGTTTCAACTAGCCTGGGAGATTAAGGTTGAATTTAAGATTCTTTTAGCGGAATCGCTTCGTTTTTAACAAATTAACATTTATTACTAAATCACATACATATATTTCATTCCTTAACTACATTTGCAGAATTACCAAAATATGATATATTACAAAATTGAAGTCATTTGTTGTGAGCAAATGACGATCTGCGAATAACAAATTCAACTGAGTTGCAAATTAAATAAATATAAACACTTGTTTATAACCCATCCCTATCCCCATTTAAACAGAATGACCAAGTGAGAAATTAACAAAGATGTAGTGAGATTCTCATCATCTCACAAAAAAAAAGTTCCCGCCTGTCCTCGAGTTTTCGAGGCTCTCCCCCCAGTAATCAACGAATTGATAGTAATGAAAGTTACCTGCAAGTCACTTAATTGGTTATGGAATAACCGAAAATATTGCAGGATTTCTTTGAATAAATAATGGGACTAATTCCCTTAACACTTTCCTCAAATATGAGGATATCAGCAGTTTTACAAATTTGAACAAGACACAAGGTCTCCAGATCAAATTGGGTCTCGTTAGATACGAGAAATACTTAAAAATGTATCTTCCGATGCGGTTGACCTCGTCGCGGCTGTTGACTGGCCTGGCGAAGATCTCGAAAGTTGATTGAAGTTCCAACTGCGTCTGGTTGGTAATCTTGAATTTCATTCCAAGACAGTAGTGGTTGGTTACGCTACTGAAACTTAAAATGCCATAAGAGTATGTATACTCAAAGTTGTGTGTGATACATGATAAGTACACAACACATGTATGATTTACACCGACTCATCCCGATGTCGGGAGTTACGACGATTTACGTAGAGCACAACATCACGAAGCACTTCGTCTGAATAGAATGGATTGTAAACAGCATCTCGACGTCACGACGTATCTTACATCACTGGGTACTGAGTGCCTGCAGATAGCCGTATAAATAGGCTAGGCACAGACTTTCTACAAAGAACACGTTCACAAACTGTGTTCACAGAACGTACATAACTCACAGAACTTCCATAAAAGTGTTCGTTCACAAATGCTAATTCAAGGAGATTATATACTGTAGTCACAATATCGATAGTATCGAATACATCGATTTGAATTCATCGACTACTGGAGTCGATATGTATCGACATGGTATAGCGCCTGATTTAAAACAATATAATTAACAGACGTTGAATAATTCATTAACAAATGAATATAGTTATAAACAATTATAAACAATCATTAAATAATTAATAACAATTTGAATAATTGACAATAATTGCCCCTTACAAACATTTGGTTTGTAACACCTGACGTAACGAAATTGAACTCTGGCAAACACATTTGAAAGCTTCGTATTCAACTGTTGTGCGAGGGAAGAACCACATCAACATATTAACAGACAATTTTAATTGTTGTTCTGCTCTCGTTGTTCATCAATATTATCCATACTTTGCATTATACCGGCAATACTCTTTCAGAAGAATCCTTTACAATTACAAATAATTTCATCGATTACTTGTTCCGATTTCCATACCACAGAAATTTCAAAAATTCACTTTTATTATTTTGTATAGATATTATTTGACGACCTCGGCCACTCAACATCGTGACTGGTCTCCAATGGCCTAGTGCTGAGGTTCCCAAAAAGTGTACCGCGGCATCTGGGGTACCGCACAGAGATAGCAGGGGTGCCGCGAAGCGGCCTCCAAAATAATCTATTGAAGGTGGGGATAGTCGAAACTATGCTTGCACCCGCAGCGGATTTCTAAAGAAACCGTCGGTGGACAATTTGTTGGTTTTTACATTCGTTCATTTTACGTCCATAATACGTTTTTACATTGTTCCAAAAGAATTCCTTTCACAAGAAGAAGAAAATCTGATTGAGCAATCAAGTGACAAAAGCCTGAAAGCAAAATTCGATTGTTTGGTTTTGACGGAGTTTTGGATAACAATAAAAAAATTAGTATCCCATTCTAAGTGCAAAAGCGATGAGGGTTCTTATTCTCTTTGCGATTTCATATTCGTGCGAAGTTGGATTTTCAGCAGTTGCAGTTGTAAAGAGTAAATATCGTTCGAAAATCATTCTCGGAAAAGAAATGAGAGTAGCTGTTTTCCGCGATTAGAACAATTGTGCAGTGAGCAGCAGGCTCACCCGTCACACTAAAACAAAACGCACATATATCAAGAGCATTTGTAAGGTTATTTTATTATTAATCAAATATTATTAATATACTTTCCTTTCTCACAGTAGTACAAATA
>NNCF01127704.1:1127994-1177957 GCA_002313205.1 Laupala kohalensis | reverse complement strand
TTAATTTCTCACATTTAATTAGATTTATTTGATAATTTGAAAAATAAAATATTTCGAAACAAAAAGCGGAAATTTACCGCAGTTTTTAGCGAAGGGTAGTGAGGGGAGGCGCGAGACCCTGCTGCGGGAGGGTCTGAGCGCGCTTCCTCGATCTGAAGAGAGGTCATAAATCGGCCATGTGGAAGGGGGGTAGCTTACTACGCATTTACGTCTGCAAGATGCAGAAGGAACATGGAAGTGTTACAAAAATAACGAGTGGCGTAGATGAAATTTAGACAAAGAAGGGACAAAAAGGTTCTTAGTAATTTTTGAACAAGAGTAGGTCAGTTATCGGTGACAGATGAGGATACGTGTGCACAGTTCCAGCGAGAAGAAGTGGAAAACTACTAGAAAGAAGGGATGGAGTTTTTTTGTAAACACACGAACAATGAAGGGTGTACGAGCTAAGAGTTGAGACGCACGTGGCTACTATATGTTACGAGGATCTGGGTTAGTGTGTGACAACAGACAGACGACGGCGTGGCAAGTGTAGTGGCACCGGAGGGAGAGAAAGTGTCTGAGAGACTCCACGTGGAGAAGTTAAATTAAATTGGACTAAAAAAGTCAATTGATTTTTTGTAGAGAAACCACGCGAGGAAGCGTCCGGATGATAGAGCCCGTTTCCAACTCGTTCTCGGAGAAACTTTTAGAAGTTGAAGTTTCGACAACCTCGTAAAATTTAGATAAGTTCGTGTTGTCACTTAAGTGCAACTTGAACTAAAAACTTCAAGACCTAATGGTCGAAAATTTCTAAGAACATCTCATGATGCAAAGATAATCAGTGAGATGGTGCAGTAACACGAATGTTCTGCGAATAATGATAGTCCTACTCAAATATGATGTGATGTGATGCGAATAATAATGACGGAGCGTCTCTGCGTGAGAATATATACAAACGTCCCCACCCTGTCCATGAGGGGCTCGCTCTCGAGCTTCGTTTTCAAAAACCATGTGACTCTTTTTACCCAATAATATTAAAATTATACTCCACGTGGAGTCATCGTTATTAGTTGTTGTTAACATGTGCGTCTCCCTGGCCAATCGCAAGGCTACTTCTTAGGAAATTTCCACACTTCCACGGCGTCATCTTTTTCAACTCTCCTCTCAGTGATCCTAACCACACGCTTTTCAATAATAATAGAATATTTAATTTAGGCAACTTACGAAATTTTAAAATGTTGCACCCATTTCTTTAACACATTCTTCCTCTACGGTCGCCAAGCCGTCACTGGTGTTCGTCAACTAACCCTTGACAATTCTAAGAGCTAAGGGTCGAGCTGACTCAAACCCTCGCTCTCCGGGTCGCTATCTTTTGTCATCCTTTTAACTCATAAAAACCTCTACCTCTCTTCTCGCCCACAATCTGTCTTCCTTGCAGCTACGTACTAGAACCCATATCTGTCACCAACATTGATCTCATCTCTTTCAAAAATATCCGTTTCTTCCCAGTTTTACGTCGTTATTTATTATAAGTTAGCAATTTTCTACCTCCCTTTGTTACATTATTTTAAAATTGATTGTTGATGCAATGAAAAATTGCACAGAATGCACAGATATATTAGGAAAAAGGCATTGCACTCCGGGTCGCAAGAGAAAAACAAAAGTCAATAGCGGCACATTTCACATTCTAGAGTGGTTAGTTTCCTTCACTTGGAGTTACACAAGTTGAAATATTTCAGTAAAAATGGTACGAAAATTTCATGCTGAGAGCGAAGTGTTGATCAACGAAATTCGAAACCGTCCACTTTGTGGGATATTTCCAGCGAAAACTAGAAGGATAAATCAAAAATATAATCGTGGCTGGAAATTGCTGAGGCACTGATTCCGGATTTTGAAAATACAGAAGAGTTGGAGAGAAAATTAATAGGCGAAAATTTTCATTAGTGAATACGCTCTTTTTTATTGTAGAGTAATCTATTTCTTATGGTGTTTTAGACCTATGTTAAATTTTTTCGTTTCACTAGTAAGCTTAATTGAAAGTATCTTGCATGAATAAATGTAAAATAATTAAAAATATGTTTTATCACACATTACTTTTTTTTAGGTTTATACAGTTGGTATAATAGATTAGTTAATATTTCTTGGGGTCACCACCTACTGTAATACGAACAAAAATTTAAATACTAATAACAAAGAAGTAAATAATATTGTAATTGGTTTGTTGCCATAAGTCAAATCTTGTTCACTAATAATTCTTGAATTTAAAGCATACACTACAGAACAAGCAGTTATCAATGTTTTGGTTGAAATTGAGCATAACACAAATGCATTTGGTTGTTTTTGTGGGGAATAATGACGCGTAATGTAAATTAATGTATTCATAGACCCTTCTATGTATTGAACACTACATCATTAATATGGCATTCACTAAAAATGTACTCAGAAAGTTTTATTTCCTTATATGATACGATACTTTTACGAGAGCAATAAAGAAACCCTTACAATCCCGTGTTTTTTAATAGTGTGGCAGAACGAAAATTTAGTTAATAATAATATTAATAGATCTGTGGTAATTTCAAAATTAATGCGCCTCGACTAGCTCTTTCTCAGGGGTCCACGCGTAATTGGGTTCGTATTGTTTATGTAAGGAAAAGAATCATACTGGTGTTCCACATACAGGAAAACGTTTAAAGACAAATTAACTCATTAACTTTAATGAATATAAATCACATACAATAAAAAGACCCTCATGCTATCCCCCAAAAGAAAACATACACAACTTATTGCCAACGTAAACATGAAACAATCTGATATTACCACTGAATTCGGCTTCTCTACAACAAATATGAATTTTAAAGAAAATTGATTTCTTGAACAAACATTAAGATAATTTCTCTTTCAACAAATAAAATAAACACTGAATTTACAATAACTCTCGCTTCTTGAAAATGCTATTACATTTATGATGAATTTAAAAGATATAATTAGGCAGTGTTCTTTCTTGATAATTGGCCCCTCTTCACGAGTCATAAAGTTCAAAGTTCTGGGCCCCTCTTAACAATAAGATCCATACTCGTCTTCTCGCAATAGCGCATGACGATATGTGTTGGATGCCACCAACAATCGTGAAAATACCTCATCCAGATGACCAATGAAGCACTGCAGTGGTGAGTGGAGGGTGCGTTGACCCCACGGAAAGCCGGCCTGGCTCCGTTCTCAGAGCGCCACCTGGTTGGTGACGTAACTAGCGAAAGCTCGACCGGTGGTGACTTCCTCCCTCGAGCTACGCGGCCTTGGTGCCCTCAGGCGTAGCGCGGACCCGAACCATCATTGTCTGGTTTCAATTGCTGGTCTCGGTTTCTCGGAAGAACTCACCGAGTGAACATGTTCTCCGTACAAATTACGTCACGTCTCAGATTTAGAATCTGCCGCCGAAATGCTAGCCAACAACTAAAGACTTAGTTCCGGAAAATAGCAAATTCAGAAATATCATCTGATTTTATAAACTAATCAGATAACTTTGAAAATAAAACTGAGTAGTGGCTCTGCTCACGAAAAATCTACAAGTAATGTTCGGTGCTCACGAAAAATCAACAAGTCTCGTTTGAGAAAAAATCTCTAGTGCCTTGAAACATCTCGAAGTAGTAAGCTACGCGAAAAATCTTCGAAGTAGTAACTGCGCAAAAAATCTCTCGCAAGTCTTTTCGCAAAAAAATCTAGAAGTGTGTGTAGAAGGATGATTTCCCGTTCCTTAAGTGGGTTTTCTCCCCTCTAACGCCCTTCGCTTCTCAAATTTTGAATTTCACGTGATCGCGGTTTCCAATAACATAACTATTCTCCCTCCCGTGCCTCAGTTCCAATTGGAGATTTTGAGTATATTTCGTTACACGATCCGCCAATCCTTGGGTGTATATTTCGAACGATCTTCAACCGCTGTTTTGAAACGTTTTTTTTTAAAACAAGACGCATCTTGCTCAGTTCATGTCGGCGAGTCCTTTTACCCCCCCCTACTCGTACGACCGTTTGGTGCTTCTACTCACACCCCCGCTTGCCTGCGATTTCTATACACTAATAAAACCTTTTTCCGACAGGTCCTAGCTTGTAGTGGCGTGGGTTACTGCACCCTTACCAGACGTGGGTGTCTCTTTTGTCGGCGAACTTCGCGTTATTTTCTACACCCGCACTCAACGACCCTTTAAATTTTGTGGAGTGAGGAAACCCTCTTCCCTTGTTCCGTCGCTCGTTCTCCGTATCTGAAATGCCCAAACTAGGCTGATTCCTATTGTTTAATTACTAAATTAATCAAATCTTACAATAGTAACGATATTATATACAACTTTTCAGCTTAAAATATTGGGGACGCTCAGACTCTCCTTGGGCAACATTGGGTGATTTTGCAAATATAGTTGAAGGAGTGAATTGTCTTGTAATTATTACTTAATGTCCTTGAACCTCAATAAAAGTTAATAATGTTTCAGACTTAATATTTTCCATCGTATAGTAAAGAAATACGACAATGATAAAATCCTAATCTGTCAGTTAGTTGTTTTAAGAAACCCTAACTCTTTTATATTATGGAGACCAAGATTACAATGCCGTCGAAATATAGCAATTACAGTGGAATATGCTGTGTTATACTTTATACGTTACGGATCAAATAGTATTTAACTTTATTCCCACGTTGCGTTATAATTTAATAGCTTTCTCTGTCCAAATAGAGCATTTAATGTCATCACACTGCCTCTGGATGTATATGGCAATTTGAATGATCGTGTGTTAGCGCGCTGGCTTCAGGTTTTGGAATCGGGAACATGGGCAACCAATGAAAACGCTGGGTTCTGTCCGCTGTGGAGGGAGTCACTGTAATGCATTCTGTGCTCGGCAGCGGTGGAGTCAACATCGTTGCTCCTTCGCTCCGTATTATAAGAGCTAATTTTGACCCGTTAACTGAGAGGGGGACCTGCATCTCTTCACCAGCGTTCCGGCGGCTCACCGTTGCGGTTATTACCGTACCAGCCCGCGGCAGCTCCGGCGTTGGGGAGATTTTTGCAGTTTCCTGGTGGTCGCCGCTCTACAGCTCTGCCGCTTGGATTTTCAAGCGGCTGCTTTTCTTCGCAGTGCTCTGCGCCTGCGGAGGATACCTTCAACGTACCGCCTTACACCAGCGTTTGGTGGGTGGCGTTGATATAGCTGAAATTGACGTCGCGAGCAGAACATCGCAGCTGCGACCTTAAAATGGAAACGGGAAGTGTAAATGGAAAATGTCCGCTAAAAATGCGGACTAAACGGCCTGTGATTCTTTCCGACCACTCCGCGCTGTTGGACGAGGGCCCGCCCAGGAGAAAAAAGTCCACGGATTCCACACCTGCAACAATGGCTGCGACAATGAGTGCAACTATGACAACAATGGGTGAGTCATTGTTACATACGGTTGCCTCTAGCGCTTCTTTACCAAACGTAGATGCTGTTGCTTCGCATATTGTTTCAGAAGAGCCTATGACGCTCGATTCAGAATTTATTCTCGCGCGGAAGGTATTCCGACCGCGACCGGCGCTTGATTCACGTTTGCTCCTGCTTGCAAATAGGTTCACGCCTATAAGTGAATGCGCCTCGTCCCCAGTAAGGGACGAGCCAGTAAGTATGACGCCCTCCCCGAATGAAAATAAAAATTCTGCCCCCTCTGCTTCTACTGCCTCTACGTCCATTACTCCTGCCCCTACAAATTCGACCGCTTCGCCGTCCCCTGCATATACCAGTGGTGGTCGCAAGGGCGGCGAAATCTTCGTCGAAAATGTGTCTTCTCCCAAAGAACTACTAAAGCATTTGCAAAAATTCAGCAAATCAATCCTCACGGGCCGCAACACACGGTCGTATTTTATAATAAAAGTCAACTCCCTTGACTCCCAAGACCACGCGGCAGTTATAAATCAACTCCGCATCATGAAAACCGCCGATCCCGATACGAGTTTCTTTTCGCATCGGGTGACAGCGGAAAAGAGACATCGCTTGATCATTCGCGGGCTACCAGCAAACGAAAACCCGGAAGACATCAAACAAGAACTTGAGTCATCCGGGTTTCTTGTTTTTCATGTCGCGGAGATGCAACGGAAGTCTGACAATGTCAGGACTCACCTCGGTCTCTACGTTGTGGAAATAGAGCAGACGAAAGTCAAATCTTTTAAAGAAAACATACGATACCTTTCTCACCTTAAAATCTCGGTGGAGGAGTGCCATTCCAATGGATTACCCGCTGCCAGGCCTGGGGGGCACAGCCACAACTACTGCGGCAGGGAATTAGCTTGCCCGCTTTGCGCGCAACCCCACACGCTTGCGAACTGCCCACGCTCATGCCGGCTGGTTTGCGTAAACTGCGCCAAAGAGCACGTCGCTTCCTGGTCAGGTTGTCCGGTATTCGCACAAGCGAAACAGCGGCTCCAGGAACAGCTCAGAAAAGTCCGCGAGCTGCGCACCTCTCAATCCTCCGCGCGGCAAAACCCAAATCGACCCTCCTATAATCTTGCCGCCCCACCACCCCCGCTAAAATCATTTTCTCACGCCCTTCAAGGCATAACCCAACCTGAACAAATGCAACTACCGCAACACTTTTCAACCACCGACCTGGCATCCCTCATTAACGAATTGAAGAAATTCGATTTAAAAACAGTCATTCAAGTTGGGAAGCAAATAATAGAAATTTTTAAAAACCCAGGAGACCTCCTTAGCAAAGCATTCACCATCCTCGAAATCATCTCCCCATATTTTTAAATGGCTTCATTGTCCCCAAAAACTCTAAACCTCTCCTCTTGGAACTGCCAAGGCGCAATTACCCTTAAACGTCCCTCCATTATAAAATTCCTCAACGATTACTCGATCACAATATTCCTCATGCAAGAGACCTGGCTTGCTCCCTCCACGAAATTTTCAATCCCTGGGTTTTTCCTTTACCGCTCCGATCGTGCACCCCAGCCTGGCCAGCCCGCCCGTGGCGGAACTGCCATAGCCGTGAGAAAATCCATTCCACACACCCTCGTGCCCTCTCCAGCATTGTCATCGCTGGAAGCTATGATCATCGAGATCGGAACCACCTCTGGACCGGTAATCATTGCCTCAGCCTACAGAAGTCCTTCCAAACAACATCCATTTAAAACGGAAGACTTGACCGCCTTAAAGCTGCTGGGTCAAAACATCATCATAGCTGGCGACCTAAACAGAAAAAATTTTGACTGGGGATGTGCCACTCAGAACAGCGCCGGCAAAACATTAAAAGAGTTCCTCGACGAGACGCCCGACCTAATTCTCCCCCCTCCAATCGGTCCCACCCACCTCATTAATCATCTTCCACATGACATTCTCGACATCGTTCTCCACTCTGACAACCTGTCCATCACAAATCCCCACCCCCTCCAAGAACTGACCTCAGACCCCCTTCCCATATTATTTTCCACATTTCTCGGCTTCTACCCATTCTCCCTCCCACTCACACCCACTGCCAGCACAAACTGGCGTGCTTTCACTTCCCTCATCAGTTCCAAAATTAATCCAAAACTTCCCCTCCACTCCCCTCCAGACATAGACTCCGCCATAAACCACCTAACCTACCACATTACCAGGTCCTACCGACGCACCACTATCTTTTCTCCTACTCCACACCCCCTAAAGACACTCCCCCAAGACCTGCTCGCACTAGTGCGTGAGCGCCGACGAGCACAGCGACTGTTCTACAGGACAAGAGACACGACCGACATGTCTTCCTTCCTCCGAATCCGCCGTACACTTACTGAACGTCTCAAAATTTTCCGTGGCCAAACTTGGGACGCCTTTATCAGCAAGGCCAACATCACCTCTTCCAACGACATCTGGAAGATCACCAAAATCCTCAGAAATCCCTCCCACTCCATCCCCCCGCTCATTGACCCCACCTCTGCCATCCCCACCTATGATCCTGCCCATAAAGTCAAAATTTTTGCCGACCTACTTGAAATCCTCCATTACTCCCCCCTTTCACACCCCCAGCTCTCCTTTCACCTCCCAATTTTCCGGAAGACACCATTGACTTCTGGAAAATCCCCCAAGAAGAAATCAAAGAGGCGCTGAAAGCAGTAGACATCCGGAAAGCAGGTGGCTCCGACAGGGTGCGAGGGTGCCAGCTACGACACTTGCCCAGGAACGCTATAACCCTCCTCACCCTCATTTTCAATGCCTGCGTCTACTGCAGTTATTTCCCCACGTCATGGAAAGCGGCAACCATGATACTGAATCCCAAACCCGGGAAAACCCACAAAGACCCCTTAAATTTTCGTCCCATCAGTCTCCTTCCAATCCTCGGAAAAATTTTTGAACGTCTTATTCACTCCCGACTTATCAAAATCCTAGAACTCAACCACGTCCTCCTCCCCTCTCAATTCGGCTTCCGGAAAAACCGTTCAGCCACCCTCCAAACACTCCGCCTCGCCCAATACTTAGCCCCCTTCCTCACCACACGACGCGCCGTCCTAGCCATATTTTTCGATGTTTCCCTAGCTTTTGACTCCATTTCCCATGACGTCCTCCGCCGAAAACTCATCTCCCTAGTCCCACCAACCTTCCTCGACCTCCTCTATAGTTACCTCGAACACCGCACGTTCGTGGTAAAATTTCTAAATCACTTCTCCTCCCCACGTCCGGTCTCAGCCGGTGTCCCCCAGCACTCTTTTCCCTCTTCCTTTCCGACCTCCCCCACCCTCCTAACATCACAAGGTTTCTTTTTGCGGACGACATAGCGTTCCTGGCTAGTGCAAAAACGCTTCCCGCAGCCATAGAGAGCCTACAAACTGCCACATGTGCTCTTTCATTCTGGAGCGAGGCCAATGGCCTCCACATCAACCCGTCCAAAACCCAGGCGGTGATCTTCTCAAGGAAGCGCCAAAACAACAGGTGCTTCACATCCATCCAAGAGATAGAGATAAACTCCACCAAAATACCGTGGAAAAACACGGCAAAATATCTGGGCCTGACTCTTGACAGGAAACTGTCATGGAAACCACACATTCTAGAGTTAAGGAAGAGACTCCTCCAGCGAATGCCGCAACTGTCACCACTCCTCCGCAGCAAGGTCATCCATCTAAAGACCAAACTACGGCTGTACAAGACATGCATCCGTAGTCTTGCTCTCTATGGCTGCGAAACTTGGGCCACAGCCCACAAAACATACCAAGGGAAGCTCCTCTGCGTGGAAAATAGGATTCTCCGCATGGCAGTAAATCCACCGCGAGGCACCAAAAACATATCACTCCGTAAAACGACAAAAATAGAAGGCGGTTCAGAAGGCATTTGCTTTCGCCCCGCGAAATTTATTTTACCATTTTCAGGCTAATCTCCTCCGCCCACGTTCTATAAAAGGGAAACGCTATCCTAGCGACATCCTAAATTTACCACCCCCCAACATCCCTCTTTCCTAATGTGCTTCACCGCGCATACATTCCATAAGAACTATTATTCATTTTGACGCCTTCCACAACATTCTTATTGTCTTCATTATCAAATTCCCAATGTGATAATTTTACCTTACAAATATAAATATGTATCATGTATTTCAAATAAACTTCCATTCTGCACCACGTGCTGCTCAGTTTACCGCTATATGCTCTTGAAATTGCTGCCCTCTCTGAAACGCTTCAGCATGCTTGAGGTAGAGTAGTGCCTGGAGGCAACAATGTACAAAGGCCACTGCACGCGGCAGACAAATAGCTGGGAACCAGCTGACCGTCTCCGCGAATAGTAAATCACTAGTGACGTGTGAGTAAACTAATAGCAAACATTGTTAACAAACGCGTGCATGCGTGAACTGTAAAATTCCAAATCCCACGACGAGCTGAACTGTAATGCATTAGGGTTTCGATTTACGCCACCGGGATCTCCTTACACGAAGGCAGTGCCTTGAGTCGCTGCCTAGATATTTAAACCAATCAGAATGAAAGAATACAAGTGAAGTGAGAAACTCGCCTATTCAAATGCTTTTTGATTCATCTGAGACGTAATTGAATGTTTGATTTAATTTTTATTAAGTAAACAATTTCGTAATTTTGTCAGTTTTCTGACAATTGAAGACAATTTTCTGACTTTGAAGATTTACCTTTTTGGTTCTCAACATTTTATAATGAATTAATTAAGAATGAATGAGAAACACGCTGTTTCTTAACATTATTTAAATGTTTAATTATTTTTCTTAAAAAACAAATTGATTGAATATCTGTGTTGTTTAAAGAAGACAATTTTTTTTCTTTTTCGCACTGGGGGAAAGATGTCCCAAATTTGAAAAATCTATTTCTTCAAAAAATAAATAATTAAGATCCGAGAGTCAAATGGTAGGACTAAATTTATCATAAATTTGACAAGATTATACGTATTTCATTTACGAAATTCTGAGTTGTTATATGTGTGAACGTGTACATTACAATTTTTAATCGTTATGTTGACAATATCTCTGCGAGACTACTTTGGTCCAGTCAAACAAATAATTTTAGAGGCAAAGTTCCCTGTAAAACATTCAATTCGCTTCCTTCTCCAGTATTTTCATTTACACTTTTTCTTCATGGGAAAACTTTTTAATGTCAATAGGTCGGTATGTTTACGTTCGTCTGTATGAAGTACTATATAATGGTTTGAAAATTAATTGTATATTATTTTGATGAACACCGTACTCTCCGACGTAAATGTTCTTTACTTGGGAGAAATTTTAATTATTTCCTACATTCTTCAGGAAACTAAATCGCCGGTTGAAATGAAGCGCACTCCGTAGTCTCGCCTCAGTTCGAGGTCACAGCAGATGACTGCTCATGACTACTGAAAGCTCGGTGCGGTAGCAACGGTTGTTGTTGCGTTCAGGTAAAATGTTTGAAGGCTGCTTTGCTGATCCGACGTACCGGTCGTCGGAAACGCAATTTATAAACCGAGCCTTAGGAGTACCTAGAGGGTTAGAATGGCCCGGGTTTTTCTCCGTTTTTCCTTCTGGTAGAGGCGGATTTATCATACAGGTTCTCTAGGCTTTGTCTAGGGGCGGGTCTATTGTAACAATAAATCGTGAATTTAGTGTTATTTCAATTTTTAAGCACTATACTCAGAATAATCTATAGTTCGATAATAACTTACATGTAATTTTTTGCTTAAAATTACAAACATATTGACATTCTATTAGTATTATAACTCGCAGCTAACTTTTTATCTTATCTAGGAATTTTTGCTGAATTTTTTGAATCCGCCTCTGCCTTAGGGCCCTTGATCGGAATTGATGGGATGGTCCCTTGCTTGCTTCCGGAGAGTAAATTAGTTTTTTTTCCTCCACGTGGTCATACGCAGTTTGTACTGTTTTTTGACAATAAATTTATTTATTTATTTACCTTCTACCTCCATTAGAGTAATCAAGGCCGATGAAAAAACAGCATTTTTCATCAAGTGCCACCTTCGCTAATTTCCCAGGGTCTCTCCCTCCCGCTGAACATATTCAATCTCAATCCCTTTTCTACAAAATTATGAATAAATAAATCTAGTGGTGTGCAAAACGCAGGTATTCAAAACTTTGAAAATAGTAAGGTTATAAATATTCAAGACTCCACAGCTGTTAAAAAAATGATTATTGAATGAGCTAAGACATCATATCTGTTTTTGTTTACATTGTCTCTCCACCAAATTGCAAACTCGTGAAACAGAAAACGCATTAGTCTCACTACACTCACAAATCTACTTAGCGTTTTTGTATAAAATACATTTGCTCATACATCCATTTGCTTTACAATCACGTTTGAACAGCCGGCTACCAGTGTAATCGTTTGAATTGATTGAAAAAGCAAAGATCAATCTAATCTTTTAATGGCCAATTTCTCTTAAATTATTCGTTGAGAAAATGAACTAGCCAGAAGATTCGTCAATGTGTTTGTATTGAAATAAGTCACCGTGAGCTCCGAAGCACGATTGAATCTCAATATTACTGAGATCCGAAGCTTAAAAATGCAATTCCATGGAGCAACTTTACGCCATTTAATTCTGTGTAAGGTTCGGAAAATCGGCTATGGAGACATCGGCAATTATCCAGCAAGTGTTCTGGAGTAATAGCCAATCAACGATAGTTGAGCACGACCCTGAGATAAACGCCAAAGTACCGAATTGTACCCAGCAACTTACCCTCACAACGGAAAGAGCTCAAATGCGCAGATCGAAGGTCATAGCCATACTCATGTCTTCGAATTATATGTGGAAGTGCTGAAGAGATTGAAGTGAAGCCAATTGGAAGCTGCATCATGTCAATGCAGCAAGTCACACCTGGTGAACGAATACCTGGCCCAGAACAGAAACGCAAGGCTTCTCCAGCACCGCAATACCAAAGTGGCCATTAGTGAACTATTTCCCGTCCTGCCCAGTGAAAATAGCCTCGAAAGACACCATCATGGGACAATATGGCTTCGACGCGCAGTCAAAATGGCTTCGACACGCTGCTTGATGAGCATTACGGAGAACAACTTCCAGGTTTCCTTCCGAGCATGGAAAATCATCGGCAGAAGTGTTTCAACGCCCAAGGCTGCTATTGGAAGGAAATTTAATGGTATCATGAGATATCTCCAATAATATATATTTGAAACCCAATACTTTATTATATGAAGCGAGTGCTTTTGGTTTAGCGCATCTTCGCCCGCCATTTCAGGGGAGATCTGCACAGGGATATTCTCGTCAGACCGTCACTTTTGTATGATGGAGAGATAGAAAAGAATGCGTGAGACGTGAAGGAAGGAATTCACGAATGCGCAACACACCACTGACCTACCACGCCTTCGTTTTTTTATGATTTGTTATAAATATTTGAAAAAAATAGTTTTTAAAGACATTTGTTTTTGTTTCAGAATTAATGTCAGAAATTATATTGAGCTCAAAGTAACGATATAACCCATGCCATTGATACAGAGTGTAATCCAGGGGTGCCCCTCCTCTCAAAAACTGTTACGATCTTTGCTTTGACTCGCTTCCAAATCATATTCCAAAAATATTAGAACTATTTTACATCTTAAACCCTCTTATTCACCCAAGTTTGTCATACTTGTACACTACTGAAATTAAATTGACGTCATCCTCAGAATTATTTTAATAATTCTGCGTAATATCATTATTTAGTATACCTTGTTGAAATAAATTCTTTTAACTGCGTCTGTAAGTAGTGTTTCCAATATCTTATCTTATCTGATCAGATAAGCTCGTGTTTCTCTGTGGAGGGGGAACCTGTCTCAAACCTTGTTCCTCTCACACAGCCTATGTAAACAGTCAATTGCAATTTAATCGTGCGTGGTCAATGTTGTGATGCTAGTTTAGAATCATCTTCAGGGTCCCTGTATTCTTATTTTGTATTTTTTCTAATTACACTACATTATTGTAGATAGATTTATTTTTTCTACAAACATTAAAAAGAAAACCCTAGAAGTTGTGAAGGTTTAGCCTTTCAGAGTCATAATGCATTTTACACTAACATAAAACTAAAATGTATTCCTCTCCGCGAGTTTCATTAGAAATCACTTCGTTGTTCCTGCTCTATCATTTGACAATCAAATATAAAAGTTTCTTCTATTTGTTAAACGAAATTACGTGTCATTGGCGCCTTCGTCGTATGTCTGAGAGGAAAATTTCAGCGATCTAAATTTCTAATTTTACAGCCAGTAAAAAGTAGAACGCCATTAAAATATTATGCATAAGTAACATAAATATTACAATGAAAAAACATATTTCGTATAATATCCCATATTTGTTGAACACTTTCTGAAAATATGAAATTCTCTGTTGAATTGACGGCAAAATGTTACGTTAATTGGAGAAGATTTCTAGATTTAAAATAACAAGTCCTTAGAATATGACACTGAATCAGGAATACGGGGAACTACAAGTTACAATAACTTAACATATAAAACTAAATACGACCTTGTTAACTGCCTCGCTCGATTTAAATTTACTGTAAATATTATACTGAATGTCTGACTAATACGTTTATCTTCACAAATGTAACATCCATGTTGCTTCGTAAAAAGTTATATACCCGCAAAGAATGTTTCTAAATGACAATGTTCGTTCCCTGCTCTGGAAATCAATAAATAATACTGAATATCGATACTAACATTATAAATGAGGAGTGAGTTAAGTATGTAGAATATATAAAGTATTTCAATTGTAAAAAAATTCGTCAACGAGGTTTTCATATTATTGATCTCTGATTATTTTTTTAGGTTGCACGATTACTACCAAATTGTTATATCGTGGATAAATATGTCACTAGAAGATGTAATTTATTTGTTCCTTAAGTAGTTTTATATTATTTATAACTCGAGAATTAAACTTTTGTGTTATTAGTTCATATTTGAGACAAACGTTTTCTATATTTATTTAATTCCTTTTCTCATATATGAAAAACTTAAGAGAATCGCAAATTATGTGAAATTACTTTCGACAATACACATCATTTGTAGGCAATGAGATTTGATTTCTTTACTTCACTGTATAAATATAAGAAATTATAGGAATATTTATAAGTAATTTGTGATTCGAATTATACCAATTCCGTACGATATCTTGCAATTATATTCAAATTCTGTTAAAAACTATATTTTATCACAGTATTACGCAAACGTTTTTTATAGAAAGTCTAATATCTTTTACATTACCAATGAAGACCTCTCGAGACAACGAATCTCGAGATGTCGTTTAAATATAGAGAATGGTAAAGTTTATTGAAGTCAAGAATATACAGAATATTTTTGTTATATTAGTCCAAAATGTGTATAATAAAAAAATACAAAATATTTCTTTAATAGCGGTGTAATTAAACATTTTATCTTGTTACGATTTACCCGCCGCACGATGTCTTCCAAATATGAGCGCCGTTTCAAATAGACCTATGATTGGTCGAAGGAAACTTCCCCTCTCGAAGGGAAAGCCAGAGGAGGGAGGCGTTGCAAACCTAACAGATCCAAAACTGGTCAGAGCGTGGGACTTAGAAAAATAAATGGGCCCTTTTATGTTATCAGTAGAGGGTCATTCAGTGGCAATGTGAATAGTAGTCAGCAGGGTTGAGAAGGAATACGGAAACATAGAGACGCTAATAAACATAGAGACCTCGCTTACTTAACTAGACTAGAAATTAACTAGAAATGCGCGAGTTATTTTTCTAGACTCGCAGCGCAAAGTTTGTATTTTGAACTCCACCTTAATAAATATAACCAAGAAACTTAAACATACATAAAAATGGGATGTTTGAATTTATGTTAAGAATATATTTGTAAGATATATTGATTTTTCTTTAGTTAGAAACAACCATTATTCCTTGATTCAAAAAACACTTGTAAACTTGACAATAATTGTTTCAACTTTTACATACATTGAATTGTTTCTGTATTTGTGTGTACCAAATACAATTTTCTGCAATATAAAATGGTGAAAAGAACAATCATGCAAGAATAAATCTGTCCACTAACATACTTGAAAATACAAATTCCATGACATTTTGTCTGCAAAATTGGAATTTCAAAAAACTTATTTTTTATTGAAAATCCTCAGTACAATAACATACCATCAAAAAAGTTCCTTTATCTGACACTTATTCTCGGCATTGTTGAACAAATAAGTCAATTGGTTCTTATAGCATGCACTTTGATTCTTATTGTTTTTATAATGAACTTGGTGGTACCACTTAGTAGAGTAAATATAAAATAAGAATGTGATAAATATTAATATAAACATGCAGAAGTGAAGTTTGAGCATAAATAGCACATATTTGAGCAATTTCATAGTCCTACACATTATGAAACAAATTAATGCAAATTAGTGAAATGTGTTTGACGATTGCAACCTTCCACTACCTTATATAAAGTTAACTAACAAACAATAGAATTCAAGGAAACCAAATAATTGGTGAATTCGTGGTTTCATAAACTTTATTGTCAAAAAAAGCAGTTGTAAATTGTGTATGACCTTGTGGGGGGCAATAAACTAAGTTACTCTCCAGAAACAAGCTAGGGACCATCCCATCAATTCCAATGAAAGTGGCAGATTTAATATTTACAAAAGAAATTATTTAATAAATACCTACTGTTATCCATTAATTATTCAAAATAAATTGTAAATATTAGTGCAGTAAAAATTCGAGATTAATAAAACAAAAGTATTAATGACATTCCCACCCAAGGAAAATCCATCACTGCACGGAGGAAAACACAGGCCAGGACGGTTAATTTTATAAAGTAAATTAAATTTGTAACTTTCATTAGTACCATGAAATACAGAAACCACTTATTTAGAGGCACTTGAGATACTATTCTAGATCTCTAAAACTTATTTCAAAATCTCCAAATTGAGAGATATCAAGTGTAGACTCACATGCTCAAGTCATCATGTATTAGATGTTTATAACTAGATTTTGAAATAAGTGAAATAGAACATTTTTTAAATCATAAATAAATACTAACTTTATTTGAATTAGGAGAATTAAAAGAACCTATTACCCAGAAAAGAATCTATAAATGAAACATTTAACCAACATAAAACAAGGGATAATTACAAAACTTTTAGTCAGTACCAATCAAAATTCACACATATGATGAAAAACAAAAATGGTAAAATTGTGCACAATAATGAGGACAATGTTAAAATTCTGGCTAATTATTTTAAAGAACTGCTTAATTGTGAAGAACAACATGAATATCAAATTTGATCTTTATTCAAATTTGATGTTAGAAAAGATACCATCAGATTACAAAGAAGTGACTGAAGCAATTGGTTCACTCAAAAACTATAGAGCATCGGGAGAGAATCAACTGGTTGCTGAGCTATGGAATAATGCAAATGAACAAAGTTGTCGAAACCTCCACAAACACATTATAGACAATTGGAATACAGAAAAAATGCCTGATGAATGGCATACAGCAATAATTCATCCATTGAACAAAAAAAGGTGATCGATCAGACCCAAACAATTACTGAGGGATATCTCTTCTGGATGTCACATATAAGATTCTATATATGAGAATTCAGGTACAACACGATAGAGAACTTCGAGAATATCAAGGAGGATTTTGACCAGGGCGAAGCTGCCCAGATCAAATCATGTGTCTTAAATGGATCATGAAACTTCAAAGAGTTTGAAACAAGGGTTTAGTCATTACTTTAGTTGTTTTTAAAAAGGTATACGACAGTATCCATTGAGTCTCTATTGAAAATCCTTAAAGAATTTGGTTTACACCGGAAATTGGTTGACCTCATTGGTATCGCCCTTATGAATATTAAATCAAAAGTTTAGAGGTGCATTGTCTGAACCGTTTGAAATCTGAACTGGACATAGACAGGGGGATGGACTATCCCCATTACTATTCAACTGTGTACTGGAGAAAGTCATGCGAAAATGGAATAAGGAATGTTCAGTAAACATTAAGATCGGTAAAAATATCAAACTTAATTGTCTAGCATTTGCGGATGACCTTGCACTACTTGCAAATACTGTGCAAGAAGCTAAATTTCAAATGGAAGAATTGGAAAAAGTAGCAGCAAAAGTTGGATTACAAATATCATTTGAAAAAACTGAAATGATGCCAACATTTCCAGTTGAAATACCAACCATACAATTGAGTAATGATAAATGAATTAAGATTGTAAATAAGTTTAAATATCTTGGAGAAATCATAACTTGGAACTGAAAAGAGAAAGCTTCAATAGAAAACAGAACAAGTAAATTGAAGCAAGCACAACATATTACTTGGCCAACATACAGGAAGAAATTTCTCTTGATAAATGCCAAATTTAAACACTACTCTTCCGTTGTTAAACCTGAAGCAACCTATGCTAGTGAAATGCTTTTTAAGTTAAATACTAAATCTACAACAGTAGATAGACAGGAGAATCATCAGAACAATCATCAACAAAAAACATCAAATATATGGACAATGGAGATTATTGCCTAATAAATTAGTATACTGGGAAAGTGAATCAATTGTAGATACAGTGTGAAAAAGGAGAATTGCCATATAACATGATTGCCAGAAGATAGACCCTAAAACAACTATTCAACTACTTTGGGAAAAATAAAACAAAAAATAACTGGTTTAATGAGGTTCAGAAAGATTTAGAAGAATTAAATATAACAATGCAACAAATTGAAAATAGAGAAGAAAAGAAGATGTTGAGAAACAAAAATCTATGATTTACACAAAAAATATATGAACGAAAACAATACACCATAACTGATGAACAAAGGGCAATAAGATCGGAAAGAATGAAGCAGTTTTGGAAGCAGAAACAGAAGATAAAAATGAAGAATCAAGTCACTAATCAAAACTTTGTAGTATTACAATTTGTATTTGGTCTGATTTAAGTGCTCCAATGTGGGTGTAAACTATGTAAATAAATAAATAAATTTATTGTCAAAAAACAGTACAAACTGCGTATGACCACGTGGAGGAAAAAAAACTAATTTACTCTCCGGAAGCAAGCAAGGGACCATCCCATCAATTCCGATCAAGGGCCCTAAGGCAGAGGCGGATTCAAAAAATTCTGCAAAAGTTCCTAGATAAGATAAAAAGTTAGCTGCGAGTTATAATACTAATGTAAATAAATAAATAAATACTAACTGATTTTCCAAATTGAGAGATATTCAGTATAGACTCACATCCTCATGCTTTCATGTATTTGATATTTATAACTAAAGACACTATTTATATGAGATATAAATAAATGTAACTTTCTTTGTTACTATTAGAGTAAATTCCTTTTCATAGACACTACATTCATCTTGAAATACTTATCATTGAAGTGAAAGGTGATATCAATTCTATTTCTTCAATGTATTGTGGAGTTTATGCTCAATTCAGCTGATTAAGACTGAATTAATAATTTATAAAATGTTAATTCAAAATGATTATTTAAAAATATGTTTAATGTTTTTCACAAGATATCATGTTATATAATAAATATTTAATTGCAACCCCCCAGCTTGAGAAATGCCATCCAACCCTTTTTTAAGTCTCACTAGTTCACATTCAGACTCGGGCAAAGCCTACTCTTGGTTTAACTTCAAAACAAATTTCTTATTATAATTGCAGAAATTTCAATACTGTTTACTGCATCATATTTAAGCACAGGATGCATGTTCATGCGTAATCTAGCATGAATCTAGCAAATCACAGCGTGTCACAGCTGTTGAGGTGTTGGTCACTAACAATGTGTCACACACAATACTTGAAAAGCTACCAGACAAGAAAAAACATGCATTCTGTGCTTTTAACAACAGGTTGGTCATTAATAATTGAGAGACTATAAAATGTTGAAATTAATAAAATATTACAAATAAAGAATGTTCATAATTAACAAATATGAATGTCATTTTGAAAATAGGAGGAGAAGTAAATAATCTTTGAGCTTACTAAAGGATGTCTGCATAGTTGTTCTTGTGGACCCATTTAGAAGAAAATTTAGTTAAATGATATAATAAAGAGAATGGTTATAAAGAAAAAATCTATCATAGCATAAGATGATGTTTCTTGCTATATAAATGAAAGTAAAGAACAGAAAAGCTCCTGAGAGAGTATACATTCATTTGAAGTACTTTGTGTGGAAGAATTGACAATATCACAAGGCAAAACAACAGCAATGATTTTTTGTAAGTCAAATAACAATAGAAGGGACTTAAGAATAAAATAGATGGAAAAAAATAAAGTGGTTTGTAAAATAAAATATATAGGAATAATGACAGAGAAATTACTTTTCACAGATGATATAATAACTTTACGAGAAAAAATGAAACATCTATCATTCTCTAATTGAAGTAGGATATCAGATTATAGAAGGAATTTTACTGCAACAGCTGAATAAAAGTCATTACTACCAAAAATTACTTAAGGGAGCATCCCAAGATTTTGTTTGTTAGGATGCAGTAAATGTAATTACCACCAATACTACTCTGGAAATATTAATTAGTGTAATAAATAAATAAATAAAATAAACTTATTGCCAAAAAAGCAGTTGCAAACTGTATATGACCACATGGGGGATAATAAACTAAGTTAGTCTCTGGAAACAAGCAAGGGACCATCTCACCAATTCCCATCAAGAGTCCAAGGACAGTGGAGGATCTATTTCATAAAAAAGAATTGACACTTGACTTTGATTTTAATAACACTTGATTTTGATGTTGTGAAATAATGTTGTGAATGATAGTTCCAAAACATGGAGAAGTGGTTGTACATAAGGAGATAATAAAGATACAGAATAACTGATACTAGTATTCAGTTGGAGGCTGTGATGGAATAAGGAAATTGCGATAGATGGACTCACCATTTCATACCAAATGGAACTTGCTCATAAGATGAGGTCAGTCCAACAAGTAAAGATTTATATATATTGGGTGATCATAGTAATTCTAACACATCTCTATAAGATAGAAACAATGTCTAATATGCTAAATTACATCTGGGGTTCAAAAAACATGAATGAAAAAAGAAATAGGAAGAGAGAAGAAACCCCTATAATGACTAAGGTGGAAGTGACATTTTTTCTAACCTAAGCACAAAGTTATAAACATACTTGAAATTATTAGGGGGTTGTTAACCATAACACTAATCATTACTCACCTCCTAGATTTGAAATAACTTTGGTAGCTTTTATAATTCATATTTATCATACATAAGAATACTAAAAAATTATTTCATCAGAAAATTATTTTGGGGAAAATACACATCATTATATTGAGTATTTGCCTTTAATATGATTCCATGAAAGAAGCATGAATATTAATATGATGTTCAGTCTTCTCAGTACATAACTAGAATTCCAAGAAAAGCTTCCCACTTATAAATCAGAATACCTACATTAGTAATAAACAAAAAAAGCATTGAGAAAAATGACACTATATAATTCCAATGAAATTTTTTTTGAGTGTTCATGGCACTGAAAATTAAAGAGGACTTCAAAAAATAGAATTTCAATTCAAATGAAACAACCTTTTTGAATGACACTCAGATTTTTTTAAATTTCATCTCTTTATTTGATTAGTAACATTAAACATATTTATATGTACAACATAGCTTGGGTTGCTAGAAGCTTTCAATATGAATTATAATGCAAAGAAAACAAGTTTTGGAATTCAACACAAAATAAGAATAAGGCTCTTTGTTTCAGTCTACTCTTTCTAAGCCCACAAAATTGAAGATGTACCCGAGATGAAAAATAAATATAAAATTATGAGTATGCTAAACAAATCAAATACGAATCAAACATAAATCAAATTGATTTGGTTCATGTATACAATTATAAAAAATTCTACAAGAAAATATTTGATTCAAATACAGATTCCTTTTTTCAGTTCGCATTAAAAAGAATAACTTATTGAAAGTAATTACAATACAATATTTTTGGTATTGGGAAGAATTTGTACCTTACAAGGAAGATAAAATTTTAAAAGATAACAAAAAATATTACACATTTAGCAGTATATTTAAACATTTATTGGGCTTTCAACATCTTCAGATCACTCTGTATTTGAACACAACATTCCATTCCAGAATCCAAATCCTAAATGAATCTTCCAGACATGTAATCATGAAATCATACATCTGAAATACCTAACAGAATTTACAGATCCAGAAACATACTTACTTCTGTCAATTGGACCCCATATCATTAATCACACATTTCTTGCTCCCTCAAATTGCAATGAAGCAAATGAAACTTTTCATACACAGTAAAACAAAACTTCAAAACAGACAAGTCACACATCATACATGAAGCATACAAAAATTAAAAAAAACAACAAAAAACAAAAGGGGACAACTGGGTAAGAAGTAAAATTCCTGGACAAAAAAAATATATTTACTTTTCACCATATGTTAGAGTCTCCCATAACCCCAGGAAATGGAAGAATTTCTATTTTAAATAAAATCAAACAAAAAGTTTAAGATACGATACTGCGTGTAATATCATTTATCCTGAGATCCTATCCTTGATTGAATATAAATTAAGAGAGAATACTAAAACTCAACTAATATGGCTTAATGCTTGGCCTTTATAGAATATTTGGCACATAGTACTTGTGTTTATTAATTAGATAACATTTAAGAATAAAATAAGTATTCTACCTAACAACCTGAGAGTAATTATACTGAATATCAAAATATAAACATTTTTAAAAGCATATTGTACAGACAGGAACGCTTGTTCGCAGGCAATTTAAAATAACATTAATAATCTCTACAATGTCCTTTAATTACACTTATTACTTGACTGGCTAAAAGTTTCCGAAAAACATGATAACAAAGTTGCTATAATCATGACATGAAAAAGTCTGCTTTTAATAGTTACAAAATAGATATATGAAACAATTGTCCATATTTATATGGAATAATTTTAAAAAACATTATTTATGATCATAAAACTAAAAAAATGTTCAGATTACAACCCAAATCATTTGTACTGGCCAAGTAGAAGTCTGTAAAAAATTATAACATAATCAGGATTAAGAAGATCCCATTCTTAACTATAAAACTTTAACAATCATCCATATGAATTGCCAAATAGACATGAATTAACACATAGTTTACAATAAAATAACTGGTCTTGAACAAAAAACAGTAAACAATATGGATAGAAAAGAATAAGTCAAATTCTCAGATCAATTTTTTAAACAATATCAATAAGACCTTTGATGTAAGAAAGTTCATTTCAAAATTTACAATGCAATAATAAAAAAAACATCAATGACACTAATTTTAAGAAATAAGAAAAGAATTATTTAAAATTACTTTAATACATAAAGTAGCCAGTTCAATAATAAATGAAATGCAAACAGATATTTTAATCTGTCAGAGTTGAAAGCAGTATTGAGGTAGCAACAGCATACACCTATGCTATTCACATACTTAAAAAATAAAATCATTTAGCATATCAGATTTCCCAAAACATTTCTCAGACAATTTCCCCAAATGGCAAAATAATTATAGATAGGTTGAGAGATCATCAAGACCATACAAGGAATCATATTTTGGAAAATGCTGACAAAATTGTACATTAAAATGACTACTGTAAAGGTATGAACAAGAAATATATTTACTCAGATGCATTTAGTAAATTTCTAATAAGAACAAGACAACAGAGCAAGTCATTCTAGCATCTTTCACATACTCATTCTAAGTGTAATTGCTCCAAAATAGCAGGAATGTCCTCTTTACTATTTCAATTCATATTTCTGACCTCAAAGGTGCTAGTACACCAAGTAGGTACATTAATTCTTTGGACGGGCTTTTGTAAATTTTATCTTTCCAACAAGCTAGTGGCAATCGGTTTAAAGACCAACTAATTATTCATTGAAGAGTCTTCTCTCAAGTAATCTAGTAAAGAGGACAATAACCATTCTAAAAGAGCATTTAAATCCACATTTAAAACTATGAAAATTCTTTATATAAACACTTCATTAGAAATATCACTTTCCACTTATATTGCCAACCATGGCTAGTTAAGGCCAATGTAGGAAATGATTTGTAACAATTTTTAAAACAATAACAGGGGTAACCCACTGTTCTGAACTATCTATATAATAATGTGATGCAAATGTTATGAAAGCAAACACAGAAAATCCTAGAACTTGAATAAATATCAACTGATTCAGTACCCTTTTAAGGATATTAATCAGTTGCCTATCAGAATGATTCAAAGAGGATCAAAACACCATCTTGTCAACAAAAATACTGCAATTTTTATTCCTACTTTTGAATTTAAATATATATAGGGAACAAATAATTATGGAAGATCATGACAACCATTGAAATCTAACTGGGAGACAATTATCACAAGTATCTAGAATCACTTGCTGAATATATCAACTGCCAGCAACATTGATGGCAAGGAAACATGATTGTCTCATGTTCTAAACGACCTAATTAATTCAACATATTGCTTTTGATTGATATATAGATAATTCAGTATGCCATTTCAGTGCACATTGCTGACAGTATATATTAGCAATTAGAGCAAGAAAAAAACTCTGAAGAAAGACAAACAAATATACAACAAGAACACTTAAAAGTCTACTATTTTCTTTATGAAATTAAAAAAGTCTTTTTCAGAAGTCAGAAAGAATATATCACTCTCACAGGTATGAGTAATACAAAAGTTTTATATAACAATATAGAACATAAAGAGGCATTAGGAATATATTCAAAATTCACATTATAGCTTTTCTAGTGAAAAGCAAGACAAAAGCACAAAAACCTTCACTCATCCGATCATTATGGGACAAATGCTTACAACATCATAAAGGCCTTCCTCATTTTATTACTAAGATTGAATTATTACAACACACCACATTATTCATTATTGCTAGTTTGAAAGTGGTAATGAAAACTTACAATACATGCACATGGTCTCTAGTTTCGAGACCGTAATATTACATCACAGCTACTAGTTCATGATATACACCATAACAACTTTTATCACAAATATTATTTTAAAAGCATTTGAGGATGACAAAATATGAGAATGGGCTTTATGATGATTTATAAAATACTGTAGGCCAAATGTATCAGGAAAATTAAATTTATAAACAAAAATTACAATACTAATTCTCAAATAGAAAAAGGATATACATTGTTCAGAATGGTTATGAATGAGTATTGTAAGTAACAACTTCAAAATTGAGAGAAGATTAACAGTATTCCTTCTACAAAACAGCTATTAAAACATCACATGTACCACAAAAATTAAGAAAACAGTGTAGCTATCAACGAATGTCAACAAACCACATCCATCTACATAGTTATTTTGCCTAATGAACACTGAGCCAGAAAACTGAAATATGTATCACCATGGATTCGAGCGAGTCTCAGAAAATCAGTACAGCAAATGTAGTTTGCCTGACAGGAAACGAGACTTCAGAACAAAGTTTAAAATAATGGGCTGGAATCTCACATCAAACACACTAACTCCTTATATGAGCTGAGAAAATTACTGAAGACAGTAAAAACATCTGAGACAATTTATTTTTTTGCATGTATATAGACACTTGAAGGACCATCAGATAAGGACAGATCAGAATTATGACTAGATAAGTGTTGTTTCAAAATTGGCTTACAGCCTATGTGACATACAAGTACAGCAATAAATTGTGATTCACAATCAAGATTTCTTCGTATCTATGAAAAGATGGTACATCAGGATGATAAGAGAGAGGAGTTTGTTGTGAGAGTTCTTATTGAAAGTGGCATTTTGCCTGTGTCATGACATGATGAGAAGAACAAACAGACTCTGAAACTTCAGTTGTTCAAGAGAATAACAATATTTTTAAACACAGAGCCTTTCACCAGTCATACACAGCCTAACTTATAATACCAAACCAGTTCCGAGGATAAACCAATGCCGAAGCACATACTGAAGTCATATCTCTAAAAGTTACCTAGGCCATGTATGTCAGACCCACTGACAGATTAAATGCCCACCAACAGATTACATCTGAATGCCATCACATCATTCACGGAAGCATCTAGAAAAGATAGCATGGCATCTCAAATTCCAACACTTTTTAGCATTATAAAATAAACTTCTCTTCCTCATTTTACAGTAAAAAACCATTACCTACAAATTATATCATCCCTTAATATCACTCCAAAATACATTTTTCTTATATAAAAAGTCTCCAATCAGTATCAAAGTTTTCATTTACCTCCTCCTTGTCCTCATCTATCACCTGTATAGAATAGCAGTCTATTCATCAACATTGCATCATGTGAATGAAATAATAAATAGCCAAAAAGTGCATCCAGGAATATTGCACAACAAACTGTAATAGTAAAATAAAATAAAATAAGAATGATCAGAATGTAAAAATTCTACTCCACAATTATCATTCATGGTTGAAGAAAATGAAATAGAACTAAAGTCATAAATTAAGATATAGACAAAAACTCACTTAATATTTACACACAGTACAGCGATTTGTAAATTGCAGCATTAGAATTATGAAATAGAGAATTGTACTTTACAAAAATATATAACTTATTGAACATTTTTCAAAACATTAGTGACCAATAAATTGAGAAAAAGGCAAAAAGTAACACTTTCTAACTGTCACAATGGAAGATCACACTGGAACTCCTCAAACTGCAATTTATAATCATATCACAGGGAATACTTTCAAAATTGATGCAACTCAGATTGGTTGTCTTATGTTTAAAATTAAGTATGACAATTGTCTTAGCATTAAATAGGATTGAAGGAGACAAGACAATTCTCACTAATTCATTGGTTGAATAAAAATTATTGTACAAAAAATACATTGAATATCTTAAGTAACAAATGGCCTAAAAGTAAGAAAATATAGAAAAATTCACGTGTTTAATCACAGCTTCATCTCTGTGCAAACTACAATAGATCGCTAATCCTATTCCATATCAAAAATGATTTGCAAGATTGTATTCATTGCCCTAGAGCAACACTATACATCTGAAATTCCCTCAACCAGTGTACCTTCTGAAATGCATTGCAGATGAATCTTGCCACCATCAAAGCTAAGATTAATTTGAGAACACAATTTATTTCAGACTAATTTATATAATTCCCGGTAGTAGGAAAATAACATTCCTTTGAATTTGGAAATGCTCTGTGTTGCACAAAAATCTTATACCCATGAAATGCTCAATAACCTGATGTAAACACAATCCTCGGAAAAAGTGTCAGTGGTTAGACATTCTTCATTGTTCTTGAAACATTTTGTATTTTAGGAAAAGATTAACTGATTTCAATACTAATAACAATAAAGATTTCATTCAAAAATTATCTTTAGATTACATTCTTGTCATTTCCCAGTTTACCCAAAAAGTCCCCAACTTCAAAATCCCATCTTTTACCCATTATTGACCATATCCCATCTTTACGAAGAATGGAAGTAAATATATCAATATTGGACATATCATGTATTTTATATACAAATGTGAGCTTAAAGTGTATTGCAGCATGTTGTGTGCTTAATTTAAGTCTGAGTAAGTATCTGCCCAAATTATGAGCTTAAAATTATCACCCTGCACTACAAGAATTTCTGCCTTTAGTTAGCCCACTCAAGAACAATAATTTGATGTATTCAGACAAGAAAACCTGATGCACAGGTTAAAAAATCATTACTTTCAAATATTGAAGGAATGAGTTGTTTTACTTTTGCAATGTTGCTCTGAGTGGCACATTTTGACAGATTTTTATCACAGCACACCAGGATTGTAACATATTGAAATAAAATATGAAGATTGATTGCAAGCAGTACTCAATTTGTTCCAGAAAAGGGCAGTCATAAAACACACAACAGGGGCTGACATTAAATACTATAAATTATTGCACTGATTCACATAAGTTAAACAATAAATAATTAATAGTGTATCGCATTATTGTTCAGTAAGATGATGCCGTGACATCAGTCATAGGGCAATCATAAAAGATTCCCTGTATTGCTTCTAGAATAACACTATCCACATTCTACACCAAAATGTGGTCATCTACCTCTTTTAAAATGATGGCACTGGACTTCATTGTTAGATTCATGGCTGAAAAAGAACCATTTGGCAAAGTTTACATGGCATACACTTTCGGCAGGAACTGCCAACTGAAGATTACATCTCAGATGAGAGAGGAGATATTTCAATTTTTGGCAGTATTTTTCTTCGAATTCGT
Organism: Laupala kohalensis; assembly: GCA_002313205.1. Taxonomy (NCBI): domain Eukaryota; kingdom Metazoa; phylum Arthropoda; class Insecta; order Orthoptera; family Trigonidiidae; genus Laupala; species Laupala kohalensis. Next base: position 1,150,285 of record NNCF01127704.1, on the reverse strand, counting down.
ATCGAGTTTCTTTTATGTTCGTAAAATGCGTCTACTAATAGCACAACCACAAGGAAAGATTCTGTTCATTTTTCGTTCTAAAATTCTATATCTCTACAAAAATAATGTGAACACAAAATATATGTTAGCCATTTCTTCATTTTTCTACTTCTTTAAATACTGACCATCTAAATTCGGAATCCAGCGCGGATTTGGAAAGGATTACGACGACCTCATCAATCGTTTAACATTGGTTCCCAAGAGCTGAACGGGAGCGGCGGGAAGAGCTCGTGGCCGAGGTAACCCTGGGAGGGCCAATAGCTGCTGCATCGCTGGCCGAGCACGCGGCCGTACTGAGGACGGGGATAGAAGCGGAGCCGGAAGCAGACGCGAAGCGGCCTGGGCCTCCGCGACTTCTCCGACTCGAGACCGCGCCTCATCGTTGGGAGTTGTGGATATGCGTGGTAAGGTGCTTGGAAAGGTAATCAGCCCGAGCAAAGCACTTGCCACACATCTCGCAATGGTAGGGCCGTTCTCCAGTATGGATGCGAAGATGCCGCGTCAAGTCGGACTTGCCTCCAAAGGCGCGTCCGCAGAACAGACACACGAACGGCCGCTCGCCCGTATGTTTGCGAACGTGTAGCTTAAGGTTCTCCTTCGAACGTACACACTTGCCGCAGAAAGGACAAGCGAAGCGGCGTTCGCGCTGACGCTCCGCTGCGTCCAACCGCAAGAAGTTGATGAGCGAAGCTTCTTGAGCGCTGCGCAACGCTGCTTCGCGCGCCGCTACTGCCGCCGCAGTGGCGTCTACCGCCCCCGCGGCGGCCGCTGCTGCTGCTGCGCCGCCGGCTGCTTGCACCGATAGCGCGAACGCCAGGGAATCGATGGTCTCGTCCTGCTCGCTGTCCGATACTCGTTCCGTCTTGGTACTTTTCCTCTCCATACCAGCATAGTAGTAATCGTCTACTGAGAACTTGTAGAAGTTATGCGGTTCGCTCTTGACGATGGGAGCGCCAGTGGCGCGTTCGAAGACGGCCGAGACGCCAGAATCGGAGGCGTTGGAACCCACAGCTTCGTTGGAGCTAGACACTTGGTCACTCGCGCCGTCAGCAGCCGATGCGGCAGAAGGTGAGGTAGCGCCGGCGGCGGAAGAGGAAGAAGAAGGTACAGCGGCGGGTGTTGAGGGCGTCCGGCTGCGCTCACGGACCACACTCAACAACGGAGGTGGCGAGAACATTCCCGACGTGTCGCCATTAAGACGCCCGCCACCCGCGCTGCCACCTGGCATAAGGGCAAAGGGACCATCTCGCGAACCGATATAATCTGAGGTGGACTCAGGCTGGCTGGCCGATGGAGGTCGGAAAGGTCGCTCACCAAAGATACCACTTCCACTGCGAACAGCCCGCGCAAACACATCCATATCTGATGGTGACTTCGAGTGCAACTTCTCCAGAGCATGGTTTAGGCGATGCTTTTTAAAGGACTTGAGGTAGCGGAACTGCATTCCACAAACATCGCAAGTAAAAAGCTTATCGGCAGGCAAGCGCGCGCGGTGATTTTGTTCGCGATGCTTGAGATAGGCGGAGCGATAACGATAGCTCTGGCCGCATTGCTCACATTTGAAAGGCTTTTCCTCATCGCCAGGCAACGCGCCGGACCCGCCATCTTCGCCACTGGAAGCAGGACCAGGCGAAGGCGCCGAGTGCTGAAGAGTGGAATGCTGCTCCAGGAGCCAATTGGACGGGAAGGCCGCCATGCAAATGGGACAGCGGTAAGCGGCAGCGGCCGGTCCCGCGGACGAGCGCCCGCTGTCATCAGACAACGGTGACGCAGTAGCCGCCAGCAACCCTTGCCGCTGCAGCAATCCCAGAATGGAACAACCCGGCGCCACAGCGTCGTTGGGATCGCCGAAAGCAGCTGGGTACCCGCCAGCGAATGGCGAGAACGGGAACTGGAAGGGTGGCGGTGGTGTGCGCGCGTTTATCCGCAGGTCGGGGGCGCACCGACCCCGGGACGACATGGCGCAAGCGGTCCCGAAGCGGCCTTCCACTGCTGCGGCTGCTGCTGCTGCTGCTGCTGCGGCCGCCGCCGCCGCCGCCACAGTAGCTGAGGATACCTCCTGAAAAAAAGATACATTGTGCAATCGCTGTTCCCGTCACATAAGCGCCTTGTCATTTACTAACGTTTTCAAAAGACCAAATTGAGAGATTAAACTAGGGTAGCTCTTGAGGTAATATTTGATTTCATACAGATTCACTATAAAACTAAATTAAAATGTGCTTCCAAACTTGATGAAGAATGTATTTGTTAAATAACATTTTATAGAACTATTAAATCTGTCACTGCCTGCGAGTCATTTATTGGAATCATGTTATGGTCTCTTGATTGTTTCTGGAGAGTAAATTAACTTATTGTGCCTCAAGAAGTGATATACAGTTTATAACTACTTTTTTGAAAATAAATATTTATTTTCGATTATTAGACTTTTACTATTCACATTTCGAGAGAAAATTCAAACATCAAGATAATATCTCTGAATAATGTAATTTGTGCTTGAATCATGCTGTTGAAAAACATGAAATGTTATTTCCTATTAGTATCCAAAATTGGATTAGTTAGAAATGTGATTTAATATGAGTACGAAAGATTCCTTCAGTAGTTACTGAAATAACATTCCTAATAAGTGTTTGCTTACAGCTGGTTCCTCAAAACTTAAAAGAAAAAAAAAAGTACAGCGAAAATCTCTCACCTGGTATCTAATACATTAAATTATGCAGGGATTTCTCAGTACTAATGAACCTTAATACTTATAATGAAGGAAATATAAAATTTTCCTTTTACTGTAAAATAGAGTACATTTGGTAACCTTAGGTAACAACTGAAATTGTAGTAATTATTCTTTTAATTTATACAGTAGACTCATTTTCATGAATAAAATAAATAATAATAAGCATTTCTGTAGTTTATGGAAAAATATTGAACAAATAAATGAATTCAAAAGCAAAAAAATTACAATACATTGTAGCTTTCTCAAAATGCAGCACATAATTGTTCACAAACATAAATAAGTTTACAGACAGTTCCTATTTACAAAATAACTTGCAAATAGTACTTATTTTATGTTCCATAATCAGGTCTTGAAGGAGGATACACAAAAGGAAAAAGAAAATATACAAACTTGTAAAATATTTCAAAACTTACATTATTCAAAAAAAAAAAAAAGTTTTGGGGTATATCTTAACTGCTTGGTTAATTTTTTAAGTTTGAGGATTCTGAATATGAATTTCCCTAATAAAATTCTTTAATTAATATTAATACTATGCAAACATTTAATCTTATTACAAAGATAAAAAGCTACTGGGTTCAAATAATGAAACATAACAGTAATAAGCATGTTACTGACCAGGTATTAGGGGAACAGAATATAATTAGTGTATACATTATATCTGTAGTCCCATTTTGGACTTTGATTTTCTTTGTTTTTTTTATGGCATTTTTATCAGTATTGATGGAATGATACCTTGTTTGATTCTAGAGATAAATTAGCTTTTTGTCCTCCAAGTTTGCACATGCAATTTTTATCTCCGCTTTGGCAATAAATTATTTATTCTTAACGATGAAATAGAGGTAAAGTACAAATTTTTACTTAATCTAGAGGAACAGCACTATATTTTTTTTCAAAAAAAAAATAAGTTCATATAATAATCAAATAAACATTATTCAAGGCAATGGCAGATCCAGGATTTGATTTTTAAGGGGTTTAGATTTCTGGTTTGAGGGTATAGAAAATTTGGTATTTTTTTGTGCAAAACAATGCAATTTTGAGGCAATTTACAATTCTGCTATTATATTTTTACTGCATAATGCAAATAATAGTCTGACATACCAAACATAATGTATTTATTTACTTCTTTTTATAAGAAAAATTTATTTTTTGGCTCATTTTTTTGAGCATGAACATCCTGCCCTGCATATGTCACAGATTCAATGTCAATCATTGCAAAATGCTCTTTACAGCATTTTATTGGTCAATACCTCTTCACAGCACTAATATGCAAATTTCATTCTAAAAGGGCTTCATAGTAAAGCAGTAGTAACAAATGAAATTTGACTAACAATGAATCAAAAGGTAAAGACCTAAAGCACAAATCAGAATTTTGCAACACACTGAATACAAGCATAAGATTTTGCAAATGACAGAACTTTGTCCTCAAAAAAGCACATCAATACAAGTGTTTCCAGAATATGCATTTGAAATGGGTTTGACTGGGACAAAGAATAAATTAACTGTGGTAAATTGTCTGAAAAATTGGTAGAGAGTGCAAAACTTGGCACATAGTATTACATGATTATTATATATATTCAATGTTTTAGCAAATGTAATGTTGTTTCCCTTATCTAATACCATATGTTAAGGGTTCTAATGACCTTGCCGTTTACGAGCCCTAAACCTCCCCCCCCCCAAATAAAAACAAACAAAAAACAACAACAACAACATATGGTATGTAAATGAATCTATTTCATTCTTATAAAAAACCGAACTAAAATTTGTTTATATCTGAAGTTCTCAAAAGATTTTAGGATCTCATGTCTTGAGTGAAATATTGTTATTTACAATACAAATAAATAAACAATACAAATTACTCAAAAGACATGATTTAGTCTAGATATAATGGTTTAATTTTCTTTTTCAATACTGGTGTGAATCCGACATCAATAATATATATTTCAAAGAACTTGAGATATGAAATTACTTGGAAAAATGAAACTATACTTTAAATAGTTTCCCAGAATGAATTGTATTTATAGTGGCACATCATACAAAAAACAAACTTGAACATGCAGGACATTTTCATGAAACCATGCTCAAAGTCTATTTGTTTGCATATTGAAAATGAAATTGTATTGACAGTTATATGTTCAAAAGTATCATGGAAACCAGATTTGGAAAGAAAGCAATGCTGGTGAAGGAAATAAAGTGAATTATCTCTTTAATGTCATGCTTATATATATATATATATATATATATATATATATATATATATATATATATAGACACACACACACTTTTCTCAATAACTGATGATATACAACTAAGTGAAAATATTGGGGAAGTTTATATTGTGCAGTAAACACACAATATGACATGTCAAATTTTTATTTTTGTGGGGCTTTAGGGCTCATCAACATCATTAGAACCCTTCATGTGAAATATATGAAGCTTAAAAATTCATTGTGCTAGAGGATTAAGGAAGTATATTGGATGAGAAGATGCATGATAATGTCAAATATAATTAATGAATGAATGATGAGTCCTGAAATAATAAACTTAAGTAGTTAATTCAGAAAAAATGTATGCAAATGCATTTTGTTTTAAGACCTATTTTATTTTCATACAAAGAAGCTGATGTTAGAATCTCATCACAAACTATCACAGCATTATCTGTAATTCACGTTTCTTGTATGTGTGTCCAACTCATATAAACATTCAACACTTCTTGCTGATTCAGTAACTTTATCTTCAATAAACTTCACGCTTAGAAAAATACTTCAGTCAGAGAACAATATTCTTGTACCAAGGCAAGCCACAGCCAAAATAAAGTTGGCTTCATCCTTCATTCAAAATGTACAGTTTCTAATAAGCATAGTGCTTATGTTGACAGCAGTCACTAATAAGACGAAATTGCAACTAAATCAAGTCACTGTCAGAATTAATTTTGTTATAAAGACAATATTAGTTCATTTCTAAGCTTCAATGAATGTTTGACCTAGTTATTGAACAAACTAGTGGTGAAATAGTTTTAGAAAATGATATAAATAAAAACTAAGACGGCAAAATGTTTTCCTAAGTAGCAATTACCTCAAGGGTGTGATGATGCCAAAGCAACAAATGAAATGCTCTAAAAGACAATTAATTTTACAAACTGTGTAAGAAATTCAAAAAGTGCAAATTTCTCTCATTTATCATAATGTGCAAGAAAAAAAAGTAAAATAGTGAAATGAGTTGACACTTATTATGATTCTGTCACTACATAAAATGGTTATTTTTAGAAAAATAAAAGGTATTGAAAAATTAAGTACAAATCATCACTCATAACATTCTGGTAAAATAATTTATTCTGCAGTTAATGCACAATGAACAATGGCACCAACACACTACTTTAAGCCAAAAGGAAATGGAATCAAAACAAAGTAATGTTTACAGGCATAATTAACAATAAACAAGCATAAACCTTCAACATAACATAGCCATGAATTACCTCAAGTACTTAAGGTTTAGGTCACTAAGGATCTCTCGCTTTGTGCCACTGTTAAAATTTCAGTATAAACTTTAATCTTTCTCAAATGATCCTGTAAAATTTATCAAGAAATTTCATTCATTTTCATTTTGACTCAAATACCCCAAAGGACTCTAGAACTTTTAAAAACAGAATGAAGAATACTTCATTTGCAATGATACAAGCCAGAAGTGATATGTACCAGCTAGACACCATCCATCTTCTTGTTTAGAAGCTCAAAATACTTTAAACAACCTTGATAAACAAAAAGAGGTTCGATCCAATAAGAAAAGGAACTTGCTTCTATTAGAAATTTAGTTTAGAGAACTGTATTGTATCACGTTCAGAAGCATTCATATATCAAAGTCCATTGGGGCAAACATAGATGGCAATCTCTAAACAAACCAACTTTAGATAAAAATTCATCAGACAACTATATTTTTTAGCTGCCAAGAATATGATTCCTAAAAGTGAAGTATTAAATACCAATTAACTTTGTTCTTATATCATTTTACACCTTGACACAATTTTTTAAGTGTAAATGGAACCAATGTCAGATCTAGGAAAAGAATGTAAATGTACCCTGTATACCTATCACATACCGTATACTCTAGTTCAAATTAACAACTTTAACACTAACAAATAAATCCACAATAAATTTTATGATAATTTCTCTCATAAGAAAAATAGGATTCTGATCAGAGAAGAATTAATTATGCTCCCTATCTGCAGGTTTTTTTCACAACCATTCATTTAATTATTCACAATAGGTGTCCACTCATATTTTTAGACATGTCATAAATTCTACTAGGATAAAAGAAATAAAATAACAGATTTCTTTGATATGAAATTTGAAATTATTTATTGCAGTGTGAAGTGTGCCTAATGTGCTCTACGATAATTTTTAAAATTTACAAGGGCTAATTAAACTTCAATAAGAAATCTGAGGAAATTTATCATATAAAACATAAGGGCAATAGTTTTTAAGCAACATGCATCAATCCATTAAAAAAATGGAAGTAGACACCTACATGCATAACCACAAGCCAAAGATCATTTCCAGAGACTACAGTGGAAATACTAGAGTGATATTTTGACAAGCTTCACAGTGAATTAAAAAAATATAAATGTAAGAAAAATAATAATTTAATTTTTAAACAAATTCAGCATTTTAATGCTATTTCTCTAAGTAAATTTAACACATAAAAAAAAAAAAAAAGAAAAATTCATGATCAGACTCCTGAATTATCGCACGAAAATATTTTTAAAAGTAATGACATAAATATAATGATTTAAATATCTGACCATTAACCAAAGAAAATTATACTCTTGGTTTACAGGATGCATTTCACATTCACAGAAAACACAGTCTGAATGTGACTATTCTGTCTGTACTACAGAAATATAAAGAAATAATAATATTAAACTCTTTGTATTTAAATTGAAATTCTTGAAAATAAATAATTCATAACAACATATTCTACAACATACTTGTAAATAAATAATTTAAATATATATACATAATGAAATATACAATCAAATAAACAAGTTCTGATAACACAATGAATTATTTATAGAGTAAGAAAGTGTCATGAGGCACTTATTAAGACTGGTGGTCCCATCATAACACTGATATGACAACATTGTAAGTCAAAGAAAATTTTCTACAAGCATATTCCATTAACTATAAAAATGTTTGTATTTTCGACAATAAATTTAAAATTATGATAATAGGATTAGGAGTCACAATTTATAATCTACAAAAGTAGGATATAAAGATGTGATTAAGCTTAAATGTATGAGTAAAAATTACCATTCTTGAAATCTCATTCCATCATTCAGTCTCTTATTTGTACAATGGAAAAATCACATCAATTAAAAAGCAACTTTCCAGAATATTATTGCTATTATTATTTTCAAATCATACAAATGTAAACAAATGTATTGCCAAAAATATTGCTTTATGAAGTAAAAACAAAATTAATTGAGTGAAGTGAATTCATCTTGAATGAGCTATATATAATACGGACTTCTTAATGACACAAGTAGTAGGACCAACAACTGCTTATTTGGAATAAACTCAGTCATGCAAAATCCGAGTTAAAACTTACTCAATCCCAAACTACCCTCTCACCAAAAGCACTAAAGGTATGCATAGTACATGCGCAACCAAGAGCAATTTCTGGTTTTTGGTCAGAAAATTTATGACAGTAAAAATAATGAATTTACAATCGGAAAAATTAAATAACTTTGGTTCGAACATCAGGTGGGAAATGACCTTCTTTCCTTTTCAAATTAAAATACACATTAACAAATTAAAAACTTGTAAAATATCATGGAAAATATTGCAGTATGGTTGACCAATGTGTTTGGTAATAAAAGTGATACATAACTGAACAGCTAAAAGTTTTGTGACAAAATCAAGCACTATGCTGGAAAACCAGAATAAAATGGCCTGCTGATGATCTGCTTTTTAACCTAAGAACTATTGCATAAACTATTGTATTAAATAAAACAGTAATAAAACCATTAATCTAGGAGATACAACTGATAAGCATCTCATAAACTTTGTATTCTACTGTGACAAAGCATTGTGTATGTGTACTCGTGGCATGCTAACCAATGTACAGTGAACAAAGGGTAAAGGTGTTATACATTTCCAAAATACTATAGCTACTCTGTACCGCTAAAATATCTACTATAGGATCTATGGCTGCCGTCAGTCGAGATGTTGGGCGGTGCAAGACCATAGCAGCTCACCATAACAATAGGATGAATATTAAATAAAAAAGAGCCTCACTTTCCTATCACAACCATTAACTCAAAATAGGAAGATTAAACACATTTTTCTTACATAAAAAAGCTTTCTATGAATATCATTAAAAACTGTGTTTGATATGAATTATTTCGAATGTGAATTTCAAACATCATAATTTTGAAAAACTTCTGAATTTTTTTTCTTTAATGTATGAAACTACCAACCTCTGACACAAGAATCACAAGTTGTTTCAATAGAATAGCAAATTCTGAACCTTGGCAAAAAATTTGAGGCACATTTCCATTGATCAACCCACTAGCAAATGCCAGTGTAGTGTACTAGAAGGTTAAAAGAAAAATAAATATTTCTGGAAAAAATATTAGGGTTATAAACATATCACGTGAAGATTAAAATATCACTCTAAGAAATTGAAAAGGATTTGAAATAGTTACCCTTCAGTCAAACACTTAACATTGTTCAAAATCGTTTTATCTCGCGTAACAGCAGCCTGCGTCTAGCATTCTAAGAGAGGCGCGACATGGCATGCAAGTTGCAACTCCCATCTGTATTTTAAAAAAATTACAAAATGTCTTAGCTCACTTTCAGCTAAGAATCTACTCTCACTTCTAAGTGAGATGTATAATTTTTTTTCAAAGTGCACTCTAAAAAAGCACCACAACATTCGCTATTATAAATCTCAGGAACTTTTTCTTTAAGTTGACTAGCCACATACAACCATTACATCATAGCTGTTTGTGACAAAAATAATCGATGGCATATCTTTATATATCTACCATCAACAATAAACCATTTAATTCCTTCTTCACTCCCACTTCAACATTAAATAAAGCAAAGGCTAGGTATCTCTATTAATTAACAACTAATATTTATAGTAATTAATATAGTATCACATCCAACTGCTGCATGATTAGCGAGTGTATTCAATGTTCCATCTGGATGACACAGCAGTCTCACTAAAATTCTCACTCCACAAAATTCTCAGGGGCAATAATACTGTGAAATAATCTCTACAACATAAAGTGTACACAACAGCATGACAGCTCCAGGCAACTATCACAATGGAAATAACTCCTGTTTTTTAAGACTTTCAATATTTATAAAAAATGTCTTCAGCAGAAGTGGAATGCTTCTGTTCACATATTTAACCTCTCAACAACCTTGTTTACATCCCTTTCAAGAACTCGTGGAAATGCAATATTCATTATCATATGTATATGGAAGATCAGTTCTTTTTGATATTTTATATAATATATAGATAATATATATTTTGTGTACTATGCACCATATTTACTCACTCACAAGAATGAAGTTCATTAGCTGTGAATAATTCAGGTCTCTGAGTGCACATTCTTGTTTCGGTAGCCGGAATTTTTTAAAACTCTCCACCAGTTAGTGATCTGTAGGCCTGTATCATTGCTACTTCTACAAATAAAAAAATCTCCAGGTATCAGAAGAAGAGAACAAAGTTTTAGGAGAACAATGGTGAAGATAACCCACTATCAATATCAAAATTAAATTTAAATATTTTCTACAGTCAAAATACAGGAAAGAGTTCAACTTAAAAAAAGTCAGGAAAATTTAACAAATGAGAAAATTAATCCTACTAAGAGAGCAAGTCAGGCCCACAAAGCTGCCAATAGAGATTAATATTTGCTTGTAGCCCAAGCATATGAAGAGAAAGCAGCAATACAAAACTTGAAATCACTCTATGCACAGACAAACTACACTCAAGTGCATACTACCAGTTGTGAGTAAAATGAAAGATTTCCATTAAAAGATTTCTCAATTTAAGTGTATATGATATGTAAAAATCTCATCCATGAGCTTCAAGTTATAACAAGTGTCACAGCCACAAAAGTATTCTGATATTTATCTTACTAATTCACAAAGATGGTCATAAAAAAGAAAAACAAATTTATCCAGTTTAGAGGAGGTACCTAAACCTATACAGTTTTGTCTCCTGTTATGGTGTTATGAGGAAATTTAGTAACATCTTTTCTATCACAGCTTGTCATAGTATTAATAGTTCTATGAAGAAATGTGTAACTATACTATATAAAAATACGTACAGAAAAGAAATTAAACCTGCACAATGTTAAGAAAAGATCAGCCTAAGGAGAAGAAGTACTAACGACAGATAATTTTGGTATAGAAAATTGACCAACATTTTTTATATAAATTCCAAACTTAGTGGCATAAAAGTTAAATGGCAAAATGGAAGAAAAATTAGCTCTTGAAAATGAGTAAATAGTGGTGCCTATATTGGCTACAGGTGATTGCTACCTCAACATTAAACATTTGGTGGTGTCTGACCCAGTGGGTTTGCTTCATTATATAATTTAATGCTGACTTTATAAATTTTAAACATAGCACAGTGCCTTGGAAAAGATTATATACATAGAATATTTATTTCATCATGTAAAGCACTTTCATTTCTTCAATTCACATTGTGAATACTAATTATGCAATTACTGTCATGAACGGTGGTGGTGAGCAAGCAAACCTATTGTGAACTTTTGTACAAAATCTAATTGGGCCTCTCACTGGTTTTCTACAAATACAGCCAGTCTAGCTCTTTAAAACTAACATCATTACAAATTTACTCCAAATTACATTGTCTATAATATACTTTCTAAACATTCAAACTAATGATACATTATAACAGCCTCCCATAACATGCTTATAAATTTTGAATCGCAATCTAAGCACAAATTGAATTTTGCAATAATACATAATTTTGCTTTCTAAATAAATTGCAAAACTTATCAACTTTCTTGTTAACTAGAACACTTAGATTCTACCAAGTACTCCAACTTTAAACTTCTTTCTAATTACTTGCAGCATAGCTTGCACTAATAAGATATATTCTTTCCTAGACCAAGAGCTCTGTTTTATTCCACAAGCACCAACTGGGCAGCAAAAACATTTTTATAACGGAATTAAGCTATTCATTTTAAAGCACTCTTAATGATGAATAATTTTAGAGTGTTTTCATCGAAACACTTAAATAGTTACGTACAAACAATTCTTGCAAACACAAGAACTCATTTTGGAGCGGCCTGTACAATTCCGAAAAGATTTAACCATGGTTATATTTCTTTTTAAAAATCTATCAAAATAACCAATAATCTTTCTAATATTCTAGTGTAAATAATGCATTTCCCTGTATACAAGGTTAAATTCTACGGAATAGTACAAGGGGGCACTTTGGAAATACATAATAAATTTTCCATTCATTATTGCTGGGGGGACTCCTCTTCTGTATCGACTGGGCTAGGTGAAAGGAACTTCCGAACATACTTTGGATAATGGGTCTTCTCATGAGCTTTCAGAATGGTGGACCGAGAAAATGTCTTCCCACAAAGTGAACATCGAAATGGGCGTTCCCCAGTGTGGACACGGCAGTGGTCTTTCATATGATGTCGAAGCTTGAAGGCTTTTCCACAGAATTCACACTTAAAGGGACGATCACCTGTATGAACAGGTAGGTGCGTAATAAGGGAACTAACATCCGGAAAAGATTTGCCACAAAACTTGCACAAAACCACATTTGAGGAAGTTCCGACTTCACCAAGCCCACTTGTAGAGAAGTCTAATTCCATTGCAGAATTTTCGTGTGACTGAGGAGGTTCCAATATATCGTGAGGAGGAGGTCGACCTCCAAAATGGCTTTCCATTAGGTTCAGAGGTTCCATCATGCCAGTAGCCATCGACACCAATGATGGATGAGGATGCATATGAACCTGTTCACGGTACTTCAAAGTCTCCAGACTATGGGACAGGATGTGTCGTGTGAGTTTGCTCTGGTATGGAAAGGAGGCTCCGCAATACATGCATGAAAATAATCTTGGAGAGTGGCTCTCAGGGGGCTCTGATCCCCCCATTGCTTCCTGCAACAAAACAATAGAACATCAACTTCTTTTTGCTTCAAAAATTGAAATTCTAATTATTTTCCTTAACCTTTACTCTCAAATAGCCCAAAAATATAGCACAAGAAGTTGACGCTCATTTGTTTGGCAGCGAAGAAGTGGGGGTGATCAATATTTTAAATACAAAAATCAACGTATTTTGTGCTTCATATTTTTTAAATGTTTGCACAAATTTACATAAATTCCAATAAACTATGAAAAGACAACCATGGCCAAATTGAAGGTCAACTTCTTGACAGCAAGACAGTTAAAAACATATTTAAAGCAAGCAAGCACAAAGCTCCACAAGACAAAACATTGTCCACTACCAAAAGCAAGAACAAAATAATCTTGGTATTATTAGTTAACAAACTACACATACATTAAAAAATCTTGAACTATATCGAAAGGAGATGTAAGATGAGACAAACCCAGTTGATAAAAGAATATAATAATAATGAACATAAAACATGGCCTGGTTTGCAGGAAAAAAACCAGTAATTTTCTGTTCACTGAATATTAGTAGTAAATGTAAAATTGAAAACATTATTTTATAGCCTTGCTTTAAATTAAACTACTTTCGTGCAGCACATATATGTTTTTGAACAACAAAATATGTAGAATATCACGACAAACTAATATATCAATTTCCAATATATAATAAAGGCTGCTTAAGCAAGGATATAATAAAAGTTTGGAGACTCATTACACAGAAATATAATAGACAATGGTTTTGTTTGTAAATTTTACATCACATTTACCATGCTTTATTAGGATTAAATTGAAACTGATATTTTCAAACAATAATTTTTTTCTAGCTTTACTATTTCACATAGAAAGCAGCACTTGCTTAAGCATATGCATAAGAAAGTAAAGTGAAAACATCAAAAGATAAAACATGCAAAACTTTAAGACTCAAGCAAATAATTCACATTTTAAATTATTTTCAAAGAACAATTTTAATGAAATACTTATGACAAAGTTTTTAATCTAGAGCTTTGCAATATGTACTCAAATCAATCTATAATACTTACCAATAAACAATGAATTTGAGAAATAAATAAAAAGACAGATGAAAAGGGCACACAAGTTGATTGCATGCAATTACCTAAACGTTAAAACATTAAGTGTAAACATGAAATTTAATAAAGAATTTCATTTAATAGAAATGACAGGAGAGAAAACCACAATGCAATACTCTTCCATATTAATTTGTACATGCGTCACAAAGTAATGTAAATATAAAAGATATCCAGAAGATGATGAAACCAGTAACAATGAGAAATCACAATACAAGGACATTCATAATACAGAAATGTTTACAACGGCAATATTTTACTTACCAAAAATGTAAGTAATTATTGACAGAGAGGATTTAGCACACACTAATATCTTTTAACGAGGGGCAATTTCTTCTCAAACCGAAATAATATTCCTAAGACCATTGTAATAACAGCTTTCTGAAAAACAGTTTTTTCTTAAAATTGTAGACTCACTCTGAAGATCAGAATTATTAGAGAACTTATGTCTGTGGCTGTCATTATTAATAATTCTTACTTGGTGATCATAAGAAAACACTCCTCAAGAAAACCACCACTCCTGTACGCACTGTACAAACAATGGAAAAATTTCATGTTGAAACACACGCATAATATCCTTGCACAATTATGAAACTTGTGTGCCCCAATCGTCAAAAAATAAGTGAAGAACATGCGTGTTTGGAGGCAACTAACAATATAAATCTGCTGACACGCTTTCTTGTGGATGAGTTCATATCAAATTTAAGCACATACAAAGAAACCGATGATTATAACTGAGAAAACTTCACAACACAGGAATAAACCGAGTTCATTCACAATTTGGAGTTGGGTATACATTAATGAATATATATGTATATTATAAATATGTATAATGTATACATGTTATTTTACACATGTATAGAATATGTATACATATATACATAGCACACTTTTGAGACAGAAGACAGGAATAAGATATGGAAGGAAAACAACCTACTCAAAACAAAAATCAACAAAACTGAAAGTATGAACTCACCGATTCATGAGGTTGCCGGTAATCTGAGGAACTTTCTCCTGTTGTGCTTTTATCATCAGTATTACGATCCCAATCAACTTCTTTCTTCAATGACTACAAGTCATAAAAAAATATTACAACACATTCAATATAAGAAAAGTTAACAATGTGAAATTTTTTAAAAACCAATCAGTGTTAAAAGGTATTTTTATTTAAACTGAAATTTGCAAAACATTGAAAACTAGCTAACTAGAATAAAAACATGCAAAAAAAGCCACAATGTAAGAAAAAAATAGTCTGGCACCATAAAATGTATCTTTTCAGCACAGAATTTTTTTTGAACACGGAATTGTTTTTTTTTTTTGTTTACTTACAAGAGGGACTTGTTGCACAGGAAGCATGCCAGATGGACCTGGTACAGGCTCACTGCTGTGGGGAGATGGTAATCGACTGGTGCTAGCTGAACATGTGGCAGTGGCAGTAGGTGCGGGCGGATTGCATGAGGTTGCACTGTTAGATATTGACATGTCGCTTGGTCCGGCACAACCTCCACGAACAGATGATGACAGGTCATCAGCTTCTGGTGTATTAGATCTCCTTCCACCAACTTCATCACAGCTTTCATTATCTTCACACACAGAATTTTGATGTCCTCTGTTCGGTCTTTTAGCAGGTGGAGGTGGAGATATACTTCCTCCTGGAGGAGGTGTCCCAACATCATCATTCACAAGTCTCTTCGTCACAAGTTCAGGTGTCATGGGTGTATCTGAAGCGCTGACTGTTGTTGTGTTACTGCTATGTTTCTGCTGCTGGACCTCACTCCTATCATCCCTGGTTGAATTAAGATTTGTCATTTCAGCGAGTCCTTTAACTTTTAAACTTTCCGCTGTTTTCAATAAGGCTGATAGTTGGC
Source organism: Laupala kohalensis (assembly GCA_002313205.1). Lineage (NCBI taxonomy): Eukaryota > Metazoa > Arthropoda > Insecta > Orthoptera > Trigonidiidae > Laupala > Laupala kohalensis. Next base: position 1,134,394 of record NNCF01127704.1, on the reverse strand, counting down.
AATATTCTACGTTTACTTCTCCCTTATACATGAATTCAACAAGAGTTCTTAATTCAGAAAATCTCACGTCTTTTAGAATGACAATAGGGTGTCGAGTAGGATGATCCACAAACAGAGTTTGGAAATAGGAGGAGCAAGCTGACAGAACAACCTTGTGAGCTCTGATAGAATGTCCTTCAGCACAAGCAAGGGTCACGTCAACGAGGCTCTCGTCTTGAAGGAGTTGACTAAATACACCAAGTAAGTTGCTCTGATGATTGTTCCACCTTAGGCAGTAATGCTCACTTCCCATGTCTGTGATCTCACCCTGCGAATAAAAAATTAAATATTACTTAATATACGACATGACACACAAAATAAATATATTTAGCATGTTTATTAGACATGTATCATTGCAAATTGACAGTAATATATTCAAATATATGATTAAATACATATTTTTAATTTTTCATTACATAACACCAACTGACACCGCCTACTACTCTTTATAGCATTTTATTTAACTAAATATACAAATTTGTTCATTTTTAGCATTAGACACTACATCCATTACAGTTCGGTAACCAACGCAATCGAAAATTTTGCGATGACAATAGATTATCTGGCTGTCGAATCGCACAAATGTTGTCTGCGACTTGAAAGTGCAGATGCGCGATACGAACTCCACCATGTTCCCGCACAAACGTCATAAATGCATCGAGCAGGTTTCCCATTCTCAGAGCGAAGGCTGATGATGTCACGTTACTATAGAGAACAAAATTCGTCATAGATTTTGTTCCAGGAGTAAAGTGTTAAATTTTTCGGCTGATGCTATAACACCCTTCAAAATGGACGGCATTTTCCGCAACGAATCCTATAGGTATCCTTATGAAGTTCGTCCGACAGACCCTTCGGAATAAAATCTGATACACTTATGAAGGGAAAAGTCTGAATGCACAACACTCCGTACACGTAATACTCAGTATATGAGGATATTTTTGCGTTACATATTATCCACTGCCATTTCGCAAAACACAATAATATTTACCTTGCTACATGAAACGGAATAAGGCCTACTACTTCACCATCGGCGGCTCACCCGGCCTACTGTGACGTCGCCGGCCTACTGTCACCCGAGTAGCGAGCGCGATGGAGGCAAGTATCAAATACATCCCACTTTCATGAATCTTCAAAATATTATAAACAAAATAAAAACCATAGAAGGTTACATTATAAATCATTCTGCATTTTTATTGATACCTATTTATGTGAAAACTGCATAAATATTTTATTTAAGCGAAATTGTAGTGTGAACTTGACTAGTTTAGTACAAGGAGAAGGGGTGGGAACTGTTCACGCAAAGCTTATACCAGATCAGTCAGAAAGGCGTTTTCAAATGAATAAGAGATGGTTAAAGCAATGTTTACCGCAATTTGCCCGCATTAAAAAAATGGGAAAACAGAAATGTTTTAAAACAGAACATTTGAGAGATTTTTACAGCAAATATTTTGGTGTTATACATACTAGTTAAAACGTTCGAATGGCTAAAACAAAAAAATAATTTATACTTTTAGCTGTCACTCCAAAAATTCAAAACGAGCTATTTTCAAAATTCAAGCATGCCTCTATTCTGAAAGAAATATCTATCGGGGATACGAGAATTTTTCGTAAGTTCTCTAGTAACTTTTAGGTAAATTATACTACGAAGTAATATTTTCGTGATCAATTCATTGATGTTAAAATGTAAGATTTGAGAAGAAAGACGAATATTAGAAACTGAACCTTCGTCAATTTAATTTTTTAAGCGAATAGAAATATTTTCTGAAGAATCAAATAAGTGATCACGTACTTCCTGAACATGTGAAACACTTTCAATTACGAACACTCACCTATGAAAACAATTGCAAAGGTTCGAATATTAGCAATGCAATGTTTAAGTTACTTATCTTAGCAAACATTACGATACAAAATTAATTTATGCCTCGCCATTTCCAAATGTTGAATTAAGTTAATCAACGTTTATCTATATTTATTACCGTTCTCTAGATACAAATATGCGAATGAGATATAATTTGTGAAATGTAACATGATTTCTTTTCTTTTTTACCAAATATGCAAATGTTACATTACAAATCACGAAGATACATTTTGTAACTGCTATTTTCATTACTAACTACATTTAAATATTCTTGTTTTAAGGTATGAAAAAAATTACATGAATTTGGGACTGCAAGTTGTGGCTTGATTAATTTTGCTATTGGATTTGTAATTGTCCTAAGTAATATAAAAATAAGTGTGTACGTCGCACGTAACACTGATATGTAGGGCCTAATTGTCGTATATTTAATATAACAAATGAATTATTATTGTGAATAATATATTTAATTGGTCAGAGCATTAATTTAACTTTGATTGAGTAACTTTTGAAATATATTGCTGTCGCGAAAATAAATTATGAAATCAAAATCGGTATTTACAATTATCTGGGGTGGTAATTTTTTATAGAGAACCAAAAGTTCCGGGGGGTATGAGGGGAAAAGGAGGGAATATGTAACAAATTTTGAACTGCTGCTACCCTTCCTCATTATCGCCAATGCACGCTGTGGTGCCTGACTTGACTACTAGCTGTAGTGGTGTAAGATGCGTTTAGCAGCGACGCATGACATTTAGTCCGTCTCATACGATTTTTTTTTAATTATGAAAAACTACAGGAAATTAAATAAGTTGTTTATTTTTTTTGTGAAAATTATAATTAGGTTATTAGCCACAAATTAAATAAGTTGTTTAATTTTTTGGTTAAAATTATTTCCTATACTTTTTACTTTAAGGAGGCTAAAATGAAATAAATATTTAACTACTTACCAACTCCCTCACCACTCTCTTGGAATCATAGCCCCACTCAAATGTTTTTGAATGTACTTCAGCAGTCACTGGCCACGTCTTTATTTTTGAAACCTTTCTTATAGCAGGTGAACTGAATATTTGCAGTTCCAACTTTAAAACTATCGTATTATTTTAGTATATCCAATAATATAGTATTATAATTATAGTTTTACTTAACCAAATAAATAAATAAACTTTATTGTCAAAAAAGTAGTTACAAACTGCGTATGACCATGTGGAGGACAATAAACTAATTTACTCTCCGGAAGCAAGCAAGGGACCATCCCATCAATTCCGATCAAAGTCCTAATGCAGAGGCGGATTTTACATTTCAACATGCTCCTAACGATAAAAAATAGTTCGACACGTGTTATAGTATTAAAAAATACCAACAAATGTACTTAATAAAACACAGAAAAATCATTTCACAAGTACGCATTATTGTCAAACTATAAATCATTCTGAAAGTATTGTAGATAACTTGTAACTATTCAATAACACTAAATTCCCTAAGAATTATTTCAATTGATGCCGTCCCTAGACAAGAGTCTAGCGAGTCTTTATAAAAAAAATCCGCCTCTACCCCAAGGAAAACCGGAGAAAAACCCTTTCATTTTTTACTTGTACTTATTTTCTTTTTACTATCTTGCTCTGGCACGAGATAATGCCAACGTAGACACTTGGCGAGATCGCTGTCACTTGGATGTAAGATTGTAAGTTTGTGTCAGTAAGAGCACAATAGTTACTTTTATGTGTATAAAACAAAACATATAAACTTTATGTGCGTTATTTTACAATTTGTTGCTTAACTTTTCGAGAAGTTTCATAGCTTATTTTTGGTTTTAGTAAAGTTTTTGTTCTAAAAGTGCCCCTAAAGGCTGGGGAGTGGCGATTCCAAGACTTCCCAGAAACGCCCTTCCCGGAATAGATAGTGAGAATATCCTCGTTTCTATGTAAAAACTGTATCCCACGGAAAAGGAGTTTAAGAACATGCTTAAAATTGGGAGACTGTTTTCGAGTTTTGTGATGAGAAAACGAACTTGAAGTTTCATTTTAAAATCAATAGATTAAATAGAAATACATCTAAATATTTTCCTCCGTGTAACAATTTCATAATATACTTCTCGTAGATTAAGATTTGCCTGGTACATCTACATTTAGTGGTAGGATGTAGTAACCTGGGAAAAATGAGCTACGGTAAAATGCGTTTGTGGTCAATTAGGCCTAAATCAATCACAGGAATTAATCCCATTTTAAAAGTTGCAATATGGTTGAATGTAATGTTTATTACAGATATGTCAACATTCTTGACTTTTTGATTCTAATATAAAATTTTTATAGTTGTTTTTCTCAATATAGAAGCACAATATGCAAAGGCATTTCTATTTCTTAATATAACACGTAAAGCAAAAGTTTTTTTCGGCAGTTTAAATTATAAATACAAAAAATAAAATTTGAAAGGGTAAGTGGATGTTTTCAAACAAAGGAGAAAAGTTATAATGCAAAGTCAACTAACTCCCATTCCTATGGAGTCTTTCAGAAATGTAAATCAGGAAATTAAAATGTGAGAAAGACAATTTCAATACCGTGTCAATATCTGGGATATGCAGTACCCGCTATACTATCTACGATTGAAGAAAAAAAAGTACTTCAAGTTTTGACACTCGATGTAATAAGGTGCACCCAATGAAATCAATACTATAAGATGAATTGAACTTTTCATTCGATTTGTTCGTAAATATTACTTCAAAGGTGTGCTACGAAGAAAAAATAAAAAAAACATTTCAATTGCGTCTTTGAGTTGGGCAACAAAAATACCCATCGTTCTGTATTCCATACGGTATTCATGTTCAGACACCAAAATAGCAGTTTTGTGGGGGATAGTTGAACGTGCTGTGCTCACTTAACTCTTCCCACAGATTGCGGACTCTTTATCATAATGTAACTCAACGAATGTACTTAATAGTATGGTACTACAAAATTTCTTCATTAACATGTTCAAAATGAAACTTTATCTGCACCATTACATACCGTCTGATTCGGGTAGAGGTGGATTTTATATGCATGCCCTTGAAGCTCTGGTCGTGGGGCGACAGTTTCATTTACTTCACTGTTATTAACCTTTAATTTTGAGTTATTTGAATACTTATCAATAAAATTTTAAGTTGATGATATTCTGTATATCTTATAACAAGCAGCTAATCATTTTTATTATTATTTTAGGGGGTGCATACCATGATATTGCCTTCGGGAGCGAAAATGATAAATACGCCTCTGTCTTAATGCTCTTGATCGGAATTAATGGGATGGTCTAATGCTTGTTTCCGGAGAGTAAATTAGTTTATTGTCCTCCACGTGGTAATACCAGTTTGTTATCAAAAATATAAAATTGATTATTAATATCTGGGATAGACTATAAGACAGTACATAACTATTTTTTATGGGAAAGTAAAATTGATATTATCTTTCCCAATATGGAACAAAGTATGTATCCTAGAAAAAAATCTCCCTAGAAGAAAAGAACTTTTATCTTTCGGTTAGTCATTCAAACTTAGTAAAAGGAACGTATTAATGATTCTTATGGACAGCACTCAACAACACGACCAAACCATCAACATTTATAAATAAATTGTTTAGCAGATATCAATCGGAAATTAAGAAGAGTTATTGTACAAAAATGTGGAAATTCACAGGATAGATGCCAGTTTTTAGAATCCAGTTGTCTTAAGATGCGTTCTTAGTGACAGCGATTTTAATCAACGTTTTAGTGTGAATTTGACGAAGTATGTAATCGTGAAAAATTGATGTAACATCTGAATTCCGTTGAATCTTAATTATCTCTCCATAAAGTCATTATTGTTGCGAACCATACCTCTGTGTCATCCAAAAAATTTGAGAAGTAGAGTTAACACGAAAACTTAAGGTTAGATTAAGAAATTTTTGCTGACGTATTTTACCATAAAAAGAATTTTCATTTTACCGTAATAAGAAGTTAATGCATGACCCTCAGCTCAGAAGCAATTTTTAATTGTCACGGTCAAATTATCACTATTCATTTCATCAGTGAAATTCGTCTTGTACCATCTGACCAGAATGTATTATTTTTCTTTCATTGCTTATGAGATATATTTCAATAATTTTACTGTAAACCTATTACAATAAGTCTGAAGTTTATTAGTAAAAAATATTAAAATGGCAATGTAAATTATTTTGTTAACTGGGTTAACGTATGGTCCTCTTCTCCGCATTGTGGTCTAACTGCAAATCCTATTCAGATCGAGGAATAAGGTAGATTATCTCATGAGCCAATTTCAGTTCTAGGGATTTCTACTGGCAAGTCAGTTTATCTCCGAGAATGTCGCGAACGTAGGTCGCGAAGATCCGCGATACCGCATCAAGGAAGCAGCTCGGTCAGCAAGCCGGAGTGGTCTGCGGACCGGCAGCAGCGCGGCTGAAAGGGCGGATCGGCCAGCGGGCACCCGAAACCCAAGGAGGCGCGGAGAGGTCACCGGAGGCGGCGCGGCGCCTCGTCTGATAG